>SNQJ01S0125283.1:0-16453 GCA_010110895.2 Picea sitchensis | reverse complement strand
AGAGCTAGGCTACTAGTATACAGAAATCCAATCAGCATTCAAACTTTTCACACTGTCCCATCGCAATACTTCAAGCAAGGACTGTTAGTGCTGTAGGAAAACAATTGCCTCTATAATTTCCCTAAAATGTATGAATTAGTGTCCAAGACAAAAGTAATTTGGAAAGGACCCAACACTTGGAACTCTGATGTAATTATCAGCCCCTTGACGCACATGATTAAATCATCAAGATAAGCATGGAGACTGACCAATTCATTGAAAGTTGTGTGTATATGCCCTTTACAGGCAATACTTTCATCAAGTAAGCCAGAAGGCAGGCATTTGTAAAGCATAGTATCTTGATTAGTAGGAAAAGTGGTTTTGTGACCATTTTCCCCTTTTACTTTGATTTTTTTGTAACCCAACAAACTGTCAATTAAGGGCCTTAACTATGACTCTACAACCTGTTGCAAAAATATTCCCACATTCAGAGGAGGGAAGGGATTTATCATAATCACTTGCCTGAAGGTTCAAAGATTAATACAGGTTCTAATATTATCAATGGTCCTTGAGGATGGTTCCTCAATTGAAACCCAGTCAAGGTGGACTGAATAAAACATTCCAGCCCTTAAGAAATCTCTCAACTCCCTTCGAAAGGGTGTTTCCAGTGCAGAATTAACAAGATCTTGTTTTTGCCCAACTAGTTTCATAATATGTTGAACAATATTAGGATCAAAACCACGAAGATCCTCATAAGACCAAGAAAAAACTTTTTGAGATTCACCGAGTAGCCCGGTGGACCCCATCTCTTTTCTAACAAAACATTGGACATTTATTTTAACATCCGTTGAAAATTCAGGTGTCCTAATGTTCAGGAGGATGGTTTCAACCACCTTCTTTTGTAACTCCTCTTATTTCTGTTTTTCTTTGTTGCCTACAACACTCAATGAACACAAACTCTCAAGAGGAGTCAAGCCCTCAAGAATCTCATTATTTTCTGTGGATATAATCTCCTTGGGCTTAATAGGTTCATTTTGAATGACAGAACAAATGCTCTGATCGTTAGGAATGGCCTTCCAATATCCTTCCTTTTAAGGAATGTATGGATGATGTAGAGATTGAAAAGCGCAATCAAACCTATGAGGCAAGAGTTGCTGAGTAGGATAGGCTGCAAAGACAGCTAACTGATCAGCCATTGAATTCAACTAATTCTTAACATGAGTGATGTTGAAAGATAGAAGGTTCGAGACAAGTGCCCAAAAGTTTGGGAGTATTGTTCCATCAGATTGTCGCTAGGAGAGCATTTCTTACGTATCAGGTTCACAACAAGCTCTGAATTTCTGAAAACTAAAAGGTGACCACAACCAAGATTAACGACGTTCTCAATGCCTAATAATAGAGCTTCAAATTCAGTGACATTGTTTGTACAAGTAAACTCCAACCTGTATGACAGATTATGATTTTTTCCTGCAGGGGAAACCAAGATAATACCAGCCCCGTTACCTTCATAAGAGTATGAACCACTAAAGTGAATATGCCATAAATCATCATCTAAATCAATTATTTCCAAAGGAATATTATCCTCTTCAACAAATATGGAATACACTCCTAGGTCTTCTTCAATATAGTTTATGCTAGATTGTGGAACATTCTCTATCTAGGGTGAAATTATTCCTTCTCTAAGGACTATATTATTCTTACCATTCTGAGGAATGGATAAATGTGTCCCGTCGAGTGAGAGGTATCCACATGTTAGGGCTTGCCAATCTCTTCCCAAGATAATTGAGTAATTTCTTACAGGCATGTCAATCACCTTAATGTTGAGAGTTGTCCTTATCTCAGGATGAGAGCATAAAACCAAGGTTACATCCTTAATCTCGCCTATGGTTGTTTGTTGCAAACTATTATAGGAGAGCATGCTTCTGGCATTTTCATTTGTACAAGACAAGCATAGATCCTCCATAATAATATTCGACATCACACTTGGGACCGAGCCACCATCGATGAGGCAACAATGGGCAATCTTATCCATGATCTTTACAGAAATATAAAAAGGGGAGTTTTTTACAGGGTATCTAAATTTATGTACACCTACTTTATTTACAGAAGAATCCTCTTTGTCTACCTCTTTGGAAAGATTGGCTACAACGACAGCTTTTCCTTCCATGAATTGTTTCAGATGCATCTGTTGTTCAGGGATGACAACCATGTCTAGGAGGGTTGCATTTTCTTTGATATTGGCCAATTGATTCGAGATATTGTATTTGGAAGAGGGGAGAGGGTGGATGATTCGTTGACTCTCAGGAATTTTAGGAACCTGAGGCGTAGCAGCGGTTGAAGATGAGCTCGGGCTAGAAGAACTGCGAGGAGGGTCAAATTTACCCTTGGGAGCATAGGCTTTGTTCCCAGTATTAACAACCATGACATCCTCCATCTCCTCAAAGTCTAGGACAATGATAGTATCTTCTGGTCTCTTACCAAAGATCTTATCTCTGGCACTCTTCTTTACCTCACATGTGTTTTCTTCGTGGTGCTCCTCACAAAATTTACACCAACTCCGAGGCAGGATAGCTTTAGGATGAAAATTGTTTTCAACTGGATTTCTAAAAGGGGGTGCAGAAGAGGATGAAGCTCCAGGGATGAGAGGGGAAACAGTACCCTTTTGCTCAAATGCTATCGTATGATTGTTCATGTCTTGTACTAGTTGTAAGAGGGTGTACATATATGTTTGTCTAACTGATTATCCCTGGGCAAGACTAGTTCTTTCAAGTTGTTCTTCATACTCTGAGAAAGTATGAAGAGCAGATCCAAGATTATCAATGGCTTTCTCCTCAATACTATGACGGTAGGGAGAAGGCAATGCATTATAGTAATGCATGAAAGTGGCTTGGTTCTGGGGGCGGATAATTTCAAGGATTTGATTGTACAACTTGGTGAAATGCAAGTTGAAAGACTTGATGGTCTCGCCATATTTATAAGTAACGTTATTGTATTCCATTAACTTCTCGACAGGGCTTTTAGATTGCCCATAAGTGTATTGGAACCAATATATCAACTCCTTCCAAATAAACAGAATCTTAGGAGGAAGGTCAAAGAAGTCGGTCGTAGCCTTTCCTTCCAAGGAATTGATGAACAAGCGCATGCAGGTGTCATTGTCGTTGGCACCTATGTTATGACAAGCATTAGAAAATGCCACTAGGTGTTCATTGGTACTGACAGTGTTATTCCCTAAAAAATTAGGTAGGTTCTCTTTAAACTTTGGAAGTGGACGAGTAGCAGGTGCTAGGTTAAGAGGAGAGGACACATGCCATGGTGTGGTTGTGGTGTCTTCTTCGAACTGAAAAAGTCCATACTTTTTTATGACTTTGGTGGGATTTGTAGTAGATTGGACAGGGATATGGTGGCTATATAAGCTACCAATCACTGATGAAGATTAAGATTGAGAAGATGAAGCACTTCCAGTGCCACCAAAGCCTCCACTAGATGCCATCCTGTGGGTGATAGGTGAGGGAAAGAAAGAGGAGCTGGATGAATCGGATAAATTCCTCCTTAGAGAACTTTGTTGGACAGATAACACTACGTTTCTTCTTCCTATTTCAGCAATAGGATTGATTTCAGGTGACAAGCCTCTTCATCTTCTAGAAACACGATAATCTAAGGACATGAAAGAAAGGCCAAATCTGAAGAAACAAAATGTTACTGCTGATTTCTTGGCTACCTACGTCTAGCTTCCAATTGTTCTTGAACACTAATATCTGGTTCAATTGCTGCCCAAGAACAGTTAAGCTCAGCATCGGTCCTGGTTGTGTCTAAAATAGTATGAAACAAGTTCAAAGCAATGTTGGTCTGGTCTTGGAGACCGGGCTCAAGATTGGGCTGCCTTGCAACAGGAACAGTCATTAATAGTAAAACAGTCAAAGAATCAATTTCATAAAAGAAATATGTATCGATGAGAAATCGAATATAAAAATTAACCAGAGAGATATCAAGGATCTCCCCAGTATGGTCTCCAAATAAATGTCGAGGAAAAGATATGAAATGATCTTACTTAAGCATTTTCATACTTTACTTGGCTAAAGAAAAGTAGACAGGAATATCACCCTATATTTATAACCAACAAAAATAACATCCTAACTCACAAGTATTAATTACAAGTGCTTAGGCTAGTCTTTTATCAACAAAAAGCTTGTTGGAAATTCACTTTTTATGTAATTTTCTAAATATAACAGTTGTTGAAATAAATGTAAGAACAGAAGTAAAGACACCAAGATGATAATCAAGACAGATGAGACATAAAGCCATCCTTTATTTCATTCAAATTCACCAAAGAGTCATTTTCTTTACAAAATCTCATACAGAAATCTTGGACCAAAGTCAAACTTAGACATCCCCGATGGAACATACAAAAGGACCTCTGACAGAAAACCAAAACTGAACTCTAAAAGCTATTTAAATTGCCATAGATTGTTTCCCACTCGACTCTACACAATAGCCTTTATCATTCATGAAAACTAATTCACAAACAGACAAGTCTACACAGACTATCAAAGATAGATCAACACCTCTGAAAAACAAGTGTCTGAATGATTTGATTCATCCCTGAATATTGTTGTCTACAATAAGACCCTACTTGAAAACTAAACTATCTCAACATAAACTCAAAGAGAAAACCTTAGCATGCTTCTTCTTTTATCCTCCTCTTGTTCCTCCCTTTCCTTTTGCTTTTAACAAATTAGAATTGGTTGAAGTAGTTGAACCAACTCATTATTTAATTTGATTAAAAGACTCAACTAACTTTAGTTAGGGGGAATAGTAATAATAATAAGGGTCATAAATAAATAATAACTAGTAGGTGGTACCCCTTGTGACTCCCTTTAGTTCATAAAAATCATGATAATCATAACATAACCATTAGTTAAGCAAAACACACCTCCTTGTGACTCCCATTAACATATTTACTTTTGGAAAATTTTAGCTCATGAAATTTGAAATTATCTCAAAAATAATACTCATATATCCAAAATAAAACATGATGTCCAAAGATCCCTGAAGTCAAATTTCATAAAACAATAGATATAATAAACTCAAAATCCATATTTCCTAGTCTGTGATGCAACCCTTCCTTGATTGTTGTTGTTGCCTCTTGATTTCCCTGAATTTTCCTTTGGCTGTGCAGAGCCTTTAGGCCTAATATCGTTGATCCCGTGGGAACAATCGTCCCTCAAATGCATCTGAGAAGACATGGATTTGTTAGAGCCATTGGAGGGTGAGGAAGGGACAGCAGTGGCTTTTCCTTTATCAAGGGCATGGTGGGCCTCAATTTCCAATCTCTTGCTAGCATGGGAGGATGGCACTAGAAAGTGGTCAGGGGAAGCTTGGGCAATGGGGTTAATAGGCGTAGGAGCAGGCAAGGACACGTTGGGCCAGCCACAATGTTGGGAGACTCTGGGGTGGACAATCTCATGCCATCCATCATTTTCGGGGACCTTGGGTTGTAATGAGACATGAGGAGGTACAGGGATACCAAGGTCTTGCGGGGATTGGAAAGGACGCCTTTCAGGCCTAGGTTGGACTATTCCCTTCCCAATCGAATTGAAGAATCTGGCATGAAATAATTGGCCAAGCTCTTGTGAATCAGTGTCAAAATGTATGGAGAACCTGTGCCTTCTTGGGCCTCGATTCCAATTACCTCTACCTCTGTTTCCTCGGCCATGGCTACCTCGACTGAAAAAACTCATCTTGCATGTGTGATCGATTAGAAAATAGTCTTTTAAATAACCATACATGACAACTCTTAAAAATATGAAATAGATTTGGCTCAACAATGTATCAGACTCATGCAATCCAATCCATAGAAATTGTTTTAATGTTAATCAATGAGCAGGGGTGTGAAAACAGGGTTCTGGGATATGTGAGGGGTTTGTATTGAGAAAAAATATGATATAATGAGAGGGGAAAAGACATGGTCACTGCTCAATGACAAAAATAAACAACTGAAAAGAAAACCAATAAGACATCACTGCAATCCACACAAGACACTGCGACTTTCACAGCTTTAACATAGAAATTCTCTCGACTGTAATCAATCTCAGACCAGGGAGTAAAAAATGAAATGGGAAGGTGATGGGATTTGTAATTAGTGGAAAATGAAATCATGGAAGGGAAGGAGAATGATTATTGTTCATGAAATTAATTAAGTGATCCATAAAACATTCTGCAGTAAAAATAGATAAATCAACCAACAATCATCATGACTAGGGATGATTTTAAGGATGGAAATTTATTTTAAAATGCAGAAACCTTAGGGAAACTTAATAATCCTTCATATGACAAATATACATGTTTGGCGATATTTTTGTAAAAATATTCAAATTTCTAAGGATTTTATATAATGTGTATAAAATTTTGGCGATTTTAAGGTAAAATAATTTTATCCTATAGAATTTGGGCGAATCATTTTTAGAATAGTGAATTGTTTTTTGGGAAAAACCAGGGAATATTATCCCATGAGAAAAATTTAGCCCCTAAAATCATTCATGATCATGACCAAATAATAATTACTGTGTACTTAACTAGTTCACTGTCCAAAATCAAATATCCAATACAGTGCCATCACAAGACAGTATGCATTCTGTAAACGGATCATGCTTATTTCATTCATATACTTTGCAACTTATAACAGTAATCATTCCACTCTGTTAACCATCAAAATCGACCACTGCCCATGCACTTCTTCAATCTACAACTACACTCAAAAGTCATGTTTTCAAATTAACAATGAAGTAACTATCACTGCAATCGGGCCTATCAAAATGCAATGATATTCATTAACATATATAGGCAGTAACCAAATAACCAAGATCAAATTGGAACACCCAAATTGATATTTAAACATACAACCAACATCCACCATTTAGACACAAGCTATACACAAGGTAATTCGCCCAGGCAATGTAATTCTGTCACTGTAAAAAAAACAATTCAGTGTGACTTAAAAACTGGGCCATCCATCCAACACAATGAAGTTTCGACAACATGCCCTTCTTAACAAATGATCAATTGAAACAAATAATCATGCTTAAACCCTTGTGAAACCCACATTGTCCATACTATACACAGTGCGCAACCGCCAAACACCACGATGCAACATCTCCAAATAGATAGTCACAGTAATAACTCAATCAATCTAACACAATATTACTTCGATTTAGTCCATCTATGATCGACTATGTTGTGAAAACTCAAGCTTATACAATCGAACAATCATAAGGATACAATCATCCAATTCAATAATTATTCAGCCCCAAAAGAAAACCACGAATATCATGACTATCATTTCAATGTGAAAAATACCATCCACACAATGTGACATGCATGAGAAATGTCAAACATTTGCAACCAATGTCAGCTAGACATCCAAATAATCATTAGTGCAAATACCAGTTACTGTGTATCAACCAACAATTTGCCACTGTCATAAAAAAAAAAATCAATCAACCTAACAAGTTGTGAAAACAATGCCTAACCACGCATCGATTCGAATTAGGGTAGTGGCCCTTTCCATTAAATAATACTGAGTTATAAAGAGAGCGATTGTGTGTACTTTCAAAGTGCAATCGGCAATGTAGGGTTTACCATTATTATAATAGAGGCTGTGACTATATACCAACCAACACGATTGTCTTACAACCAACTGGGCGAGCCTGTATTCGAACTAGTCGACAATTATACAACCATTGAACAATAACCAAGTAGTAAACCCAAGAGGCCAGGCTGGTCTTCTCCATCAACCTTCAGATAGGAGGGCCAAGGTTTTCTCCATAGCCAACACAGGGAGAGCAGAGCCACTCTTATAATGGTGAAAACCCAAGGCCAACGGTGTATACATAGAGAGACTCATTTGTGGACAGGTAACAAATCCATGACAAGGGGCCACAATATAAGGTGAAGCTTTAATTCGGCCTAGCAATGTTATTTAATGCACGCAGGGTATAACCCTTGTGTTCTTTGAGCAATCAATCCTATCACAGAGATGAAGATAGGGCTGAGGAAGAACAAGAACCTCATTTCATGACCCCTAGTGGTGCAATCAACCAATGCCCAAGAGAATGAAACACAGTGACACAGAATGCCTTCAACCATTAAACCCATAAAATCCAAATAATGGATTTAGTGACAAAAGTGCAAAGATAACTATCCACCCAATACCAAACAAAAATCCTCCAACTAAACCAGCCAGGATAACAGAGAGTTACCACCCAGGATGACCAATAACTTCTATGAATTCAATATCATGGCAGGAAGAACCATTTATTTCAAGAACACAAATTTACCAGTTGAAATACTTAGCAAAACACAAACCCATACACCTGAGCCAGTAATCATTTCATAACCAGAGCAGAGTCATGAATGGCCAAAAAAAGAACATACCTGTAATCGAATTCCTTAAAACTCAAGCTGGTTGAGCGGTTGCTCTCTGCTAAGAATTCGGAGAATAACCACAACAATAAGATCGAACAATAGCCCGACTAGGGTGGCGACTAACAGGAGGGGTAAAGGTGATGTGCATTAAATGCACGTCGCCTCCACCCACAATTCATTTACTCATCGGTACATGCCAAACATATCTTAATTAACACCATTAATTTAACTTTGCATTGGAATATGCACATATTACTTGCCAAATGCGTTCTCCAAATCATATATCCAATTCCTTATTATATAACTCAAACAAAATCGCATAACCATTAACGCCCATTACCTTGTCAAATGAGCCACTGACGTTCAATCTATCCAAATATACCATATGTATATCAACCACATAATTCAATTCATCATTGCATAACCATTAGCGCTATCACCTTGCTAAATGCGCCACCAACATTTCACACCATATGTGTATTAAACATATAATTCAATCACAATTTCATAACCATTTACTTGTTAGCTAGGATTTAGAAATAATTTTTAAGTCTCTCATGCATGTAGTATAGTTTAGGATAGCTTTAAAATCTTCCCCTTGCAATTGTTTCTCATTTCCTTCAAAATGTTCGCATGTAGTATTGTAGAACTAGGTCCCTTTTCTTTGCATTTGTTATAGTATTTTGCCTTTCTCAAAACTGCCCTTCATGTAATTTCACTAACATGTTTGTTGTGCAGGTGTGAGAAGAATGAATAGCAATGATATTAAAGAATATAATAGGCTGTAATAACATAAGGAATCAATGATTCATAAACTTAACCATAGCCAATAACAAAAGATCTCATCAACCATGTAAACCCTGTTGCACATTACCATAAATTAAAAAATGAACATATCTGATCTTCAATAGTTCAAGGGGGTCCCACATTCTAGTATTATTTAGTTTTTTTTTTATAATAATAGGCTTTAGCAACACTTTGCGGGCAAAACTTCATTGACAATTTTAATCGACAACACACCCTATATGCATCTGATGTTCTTTTTCTCATCAAGTCCACGGTTTTGCAATCTTTGTCATCATGTCCTACTGACCTACAAAAGATTCAATACGATCTCTTATGTATTGTCTGGTACTTCTACATCATTGGGCAGTGGTATGGATCATGACCCTGTTTCTTACAGATCTCGCACCATAGTCCTCTTGTTTGTAATGGATTTGGCATTCCTGTTTCCATGTACTGCGTGAATGTTGGACATTCTTTCTTATGGTGTCCTTATGTCCTACATGTGGTACACCAAATGACTTCTCTTTTGTCCTTGTTCTTGTTCTGGTTTATCTGGAATGTTAAGTTCTTCAAATCCTCCTTTATCTCCTCAATGGATGGATCTATCTTCTGATATTGGTTCTCTTCCAATTGTATGGCTGCCTGCAGAGCCTCTGCCTGCGTCTGAAACTTATGTTGTCGCAGTGGATATTTCAAGTGTGGTAATAGTGAATTGACGAAAAGATGCCTATGTTGCATATTTGTCATGATGTATTTTCACTTTCTCTTTAGTCATTTGAATCTCTGGTCAATCTCCCATACAGATTCTCCTAGTTTATGTATAACCTCTATCATCTCATTCATGTATTCATCCTCTAAACTCAACTTATGGAACTCATTTATCAACAGCTTCTTGATCTCTCCAATCATTCTGGTTGTCCCTAACGGATTGTTTGCAACTAAACTCATATACCAATCCAGTGCACGATCTCTTAATGTGATAGCTAACTATGCAAGTTTAGTGTCCTCGTCCATGATTTTTTTTGCTTCCTAAATCTTTTCACAGATAAACAGGTGCTTCTCCGGGTCCTTTGACGCCTCTCCTTTGAATTATGGTAACCTAATGGTTGGATCATGTCCTGCCATATTGAATGTTGAACTAATATCTCTGCGCGGTGTAGATAGTTGACTATCACTTCCTGAACTGGCTCCCCCAGTTGTTGCTCCTTGTGTAGATGTACTTCATGTTGTCTTCCTTCTCCCGATATTTGGTTGTCTAAACGGCGGTGTTCTTCGTGGTGTGTTAGTTGCACATGGGTTTATGGGTTCCACACTGACACTGATATGCATAGGAGTGTTTCCTTCTATTTCCGCTCTTGGACCTCTCGTCTTCCTCTCATATGTCATGCATAGGATTTCCTCAATTTTCTCCACAGCCCAGAGATCCTCTATGACACAACACCCCTACCTCAGCAGGTTCTGCTCGACCTCCCAGTCTAGGATCATTCTTAATTMTCCCCTTTGATTCTGATGGACTCTTTGATTCCCCATAGGAATCTTCAATACACAAGTGTTTATCCACAGGTCCTTCTTAGGAGCTACACATGTGCGAACAAGCACTAAGCGGTAACTCTTACCCACACAACCAGTCGATGTGACCACAGTCTTCCCCAGAAAGATATTTCAGGTTTTGCAACTTCGCAAAACTATGATGTGAGCTTATATGACTCATCAATCCCCAAAATCCTGAAAAGTTCTAATGGGTAATTGATTCCTCCCTTGAATTCTGTTTGACGTGACCTTCAGATGAAATCTGGGCCCCAATGTTTCGGCACCTCAGGATTTCGTGTATCAGAAAAATTCAATGCAACAACTCCCTTCGATGATAGCCAAAATCATGATGGCTTCTCGCCACAAATCAATGGATCTAATCTTCCCGTGATCTGACGGCCCTGATTCAATCGGGACTTCGTGAACTGGAAGCTCGTAACTCTCGACTCCGAGTCACAACCTTCTTCCATGCCCCGAATTTCGAAACGACAAAACTCGAGCATGAGATCAACAAATCTCATTGATCTGGATCCAATGGCTATTGTTCCTCCTAATATTCTGAACGTCGAATTATCCTCAGCCTTAAAACCTTCTGTTGATCTATTATATCCAATGGTCCACGAGACTTCATTTATTCTCCCTATGAGAATTTCAACCACCCGTTCAGATTTCTCAAAGACTCCTAAAATACCTTAGCTTCTTTCTCCTCTGAACTTAACTTCTGCAAGGCCGCTCCAGACCTCATCCTTCCTTTGAACACTTTAAAGGTTCTATCCCTTCTAAGCTTGGATTCTCACTGTAACTCTTGGAATCTAAGGAATCCCTGTAAGCACACATTGCACCATTCACAATAACCTCTGGTTATTTCACCCTTCAACTCTGTGCACTCCTTGCAACAACATTTCTTCAACCTTTCTCCTCATTTGGAAAAGTCTAGGACTTCCACTCGCCTGTGCAACACCTTGCACGGCTTTGTGCGATACTTGCAGTTCCACTGGTATAAGAATAATGGTATCTCTCCTGAGCTTTTCTGAGATAAAACTTAGAAACCTCATCAACACACTCTATGCGGACCTTTCACTGCACTCCTTGCAGGATTTCTCAGGAAGAGAAACAATTGAAACTTATACTTCTCCTCTCGCGGACTTCATATATTCAACANTCCTGAGCTTTTCTGAGATAAAACTTAGAAACCTCATCAACACACTCTATGCGGACCTTTCACTGCACTCCTTGCAGGATTTCTCAGGAAGAGAAACAATTGAAACTTATACTTCTCCTCTCGCGGACTTCATATATTCAACATGAAATCACGTGAATACACACATACATATCATTGAAACAAATGCATAACAGAGAATATAAGCAAACTATAAACATACCATTCAATAGATAAATACAGCAACCATGACACACCATGAAATTGGATCAAAGCTTCATTATATTAATCCAAGTGTTCCTGTACATGGGTTCAATAGTAACAGTTATCTGCTTATACAATCCTACAATCTTTGTTCTTCTATGCCCCCTTGCTCTACAACTCTATAGCTTACAACTGAGAATAATAATAATAATAATAATACAATACATACGAGGGTGTCTTTTATGAGTTTTCCCTCCTATAGCTCTGAGCTATCTAATCGAATTAAAAGCTACAACTACTTTACATTCATTACAATTAAATGCATCCATATCCAACAGATGAGAGCAATGCTGAAGATCTGTTTTACAATCTTCAAGCATAAATGCAAATATGTCCTCCTAACTATTACATTAATGTTTCTTCATTCAAATTCAAAATGTGTGTTGATGCATATCCAGTTGTCTTCCACTTGCGCTTGCTTTGTTGCCTTGCTTACGATGCTCCTGCATCATACTCCTCTAGATGAAAAATTCATGAACTCTTGTTCATGAGCTCCTGCACCGTCTAAACATGTTTTTTGATATTTTCTTTGCTTTCCCAACTGGCATCCTCAATCAGGTGTCCTTTCCATTTGACCAAATATTCAAATTATGTCTTCCTACAGGTCTTCTTTCCAACTCTCTGATCAATTATCTTTTCCATCTGTGGCTTTTCAGCTACAGGCATCTGTTGGACCCATTGAACTTATTTCTGACCCTCCTCTGTTCCTACTTCATCAACTCTATAAGGGTACAAATCTGCTATGTTGAATATGGGTGATATTCCTACCCCATCTGGTAATTCAATTTCGTAAGAGTTTGTCTCAAACTTTCGCAAAATCTTACATGGCCCAATTTTCTTCATTTTCATATTATTGTATGTTCCCTTTGGGAACCTTTCTTTTCTGAGATGTGCCAGAACCAAATTGCCTACCTCAAACTTAAGTTCTCTCCTGTGTTCATCTGCTCTGCGCTTGTATTCCTGGTTGGAATTTTGTAATCGCTCTTTCATTTTACTGTGGAGCTCTTGCATCTCTACTGCAAAATCCTCTGCTCCAGCGCTTCTAAATTCATTTCGCTCCAAGTCCCTCAACTCAGATACTCCTCTCGGCTTCATTCCATACATAATCTGGAATCATATTTGTCCTGTACTCTTGTTAGGTGAATTTTTATATGCAAATTCCACTTGTGGCATAATTTGATCCCACTGACTATGGTGTTCAACTACTAAGCTTCTCAACAAGTCCCCTAAGCTTCGATTTACTACCTTAGTTTGTCCATCCGTCCGAGGGTGATATGTTTAGCTAAAAGATAAATTTGTTCCCAGCTTCTTCCATAGGGTCCTCCAGAAATGACCAACAAATTTGGTATCCTTATCTGATACAATACTTCTGGGTAAACCATGAAGTCTAACAAGTTCTTTGAAAAATAGATTTGCAATGTGTGTTGCATCATTGATTTTATGACATGGTATGAAATGTGCCATTTTAGAAAATCTATCGACTACCACAAATATGGAATCACAACCTCTCTGTGTCCTTGGCATTCCAAACACAAAATCCATATTTATCGCATCCCACAGCCTCTCTGGTACTGGCAATGGTTGATACAACCCTGTATTCTGTCATTTTCCCTTTGCATGCTGAAATTTTTCATTTGTTGACAAACTATATAGTCTAAGCTGCTCAGTTGTGAGAATGTTTTATCATCGCCGAAATGTCCAGCCAATCCCCCATTATGCTTTTCCTTCAGAAGATTCTCTCTCATAGAACTCTTCGAAATACACAACTGATTTCCTTTGAATAATAATCCATCCTGAATTAAATATTCAATTCATTGGCTTCTATCACTTAGAAGTGGATTCTCACATGCTTCATAGGCTTCTTTAAAATCCGCATCATCTATGTACATCTCCTTGAGATTGTCAAAACCTAAAGTTTTCACTCTGAACTCCTGCAAAATCAAACATTTCCTGCTCAATGCATCAACAACCTTGTTAGCAGTTCCAGAAGTGTGCTTTATAACAAAAGTAAAATTTTGCATATATTCAACCCATTTTGCATGTTTTTGGTTCAATTTTTCTTGTCGAGTTATGAATTGTAAAGCATGGTTGTCACTATACAAGACAAACTCTTTCGGAACCAAGTAATGCCTCCATTTCTTCAACCCCTGTATGACTGCATAAAACTCTTTGTAATACGTTGAATACTTCATCTTGGCCTCATTCAACTTCTCACTGAAGTATGAAATCGGCTTATTGTCTTGACTTAAGACTGCTCCATTCACGAACCCACTTGCGTCACATATGACTTGAAATGTTTTACTGGAATCTGGCAGAACCAGAACTAGTCGTCCAGTTATCTTCTCCTTCGGCAATTTGAAACTTTTCTCTGCTTCCTTTGTCCAATGAAAATATTTGTGTCTTTTCTTGACTATGTCCATCATTGGTGCACATATCCCACTAAAATTCCTAATGAACTTTCTGTTAAAACTAGCCAATTCATGGAAGCTTCTAACTTCAAAGATACTCTTTGGCGATGGCCAATCCCGGATTGCTTTTACCTTTTTCAGATCCATGTTTAACTCATTCGAAGAGATCACAAATCCCAAATAAATGATTTATTTCCTCATGAAAGACGACTTCTTCAAATTTATCAGCAATTTCTCTTGCTGCAACCTCCTCATCACTAGAGTTAGTTGTCTCAAGTGTTCTCCTTCAGTCTTACTAAAGATCAGTATATCATCAAGGTACACGATTACAAACTTACCAATGAAATCTTTCAAGACTTCGTTCATCAACCTCATGAAAGTACTTGGTGCATTCGTCAAACCAAATGGCATGACAAGCCATTCATATAGTCCTTCATTTGTCTTGAATGTTGTCTTCCATTCATCACCTTCCCTCATTCTAATCTGATGATATCCGCTTTTCAAATCAATTTTTGAAAAAAACTTTTCTCAACTCAAGCAATCCATCAAGTCATCCATCCTGGGTAAAGGAAATCTATACCTGATGGTGATCTTGTTTATAGCCCTCGAATCTGTACACATTCTCCATCCACCATCTTTCTTTGGACTTAACATTGTAGGTACAGTGCATGGACTCAAACTTTCTCTAACCAATCCTTTGTCCATCAAATCTTGGACTTGCTTCTTAACCTCTTCATTCTCCTGCGGTGTCAATTTATACGCTTATTTGTTTTGTAAACTTGCTCTCGGTATAAGGTCGATGTGATGACTTATACTTCTGATAGGTGGCATTGAACAAGGTAAACCATCCACCACTATATCAACGAACTCCTCCAGTAGTTCCTGAATTTCCTTAGGTAGATCATCTATCTTGGTACTAGTTAAGATGACTCTAGGTTTTCTCACCACGGAAAACTGCATTTCTTCTTCTTTCTTAACTTCCTCAAGAAGTTCCTTCCCACTCATGAGAAGTATAGTATTGCTTTCTTCTGTTTTCACCTTCTCATCTTTAATTGGCAGCAACATATGCGTCCTACCATTCTTCGCCAAGGTGTATGTGTTCTTTATCCCATCATGAACAACATTTATGTCATATTGCCACGGTCTTCCCAACAAAATATGACAGACATCCATGGGAATAACATCACATAAAATTTCATCCTTATATCCCCCTATTTTAAATTCAACTAAACATTGTTTAGTGACAGTTACCTGATGTCCTTTTTGTAACCATGAGACTCTATATGTGCTTGGATGTGCAATTGTCTCTAATTCCATCTTCTCCACCATTTCTATGGATACTAGATTTTCTATACTCCCAATGTCCACTATCACCTTGCATACCCTGTCCCTGGTCTTGCAAGCAGTTCTGAACAAATTGTTTCTCTGGACTAGATTCTCCGCTTCTTTTTCTGGCTTCAAGTGAATTTTCCTCATCATTAAAGATCTTTCTCCTTTTGCATCTTCTACCTCAACATTTCTCCTTTGTGCTTCTGAAATGTGAGATTCACCTCCTCCATCTCCTTTTCTGTCAAGACATTCAAAAGACTTGTGTTCAATTTTTCGACAGAAAAAACACTTTATCTCACCTCCCCTGCCTCTTCCTCTTCCTCTTTCTCATGGAAAAGTGTTCCTGTCGACATACTGTCTTCCCTATGAACTTCCTCCTCTTTCAGGGTGAGTGTGAGTTTTCTTCTCTTCATCCTTGGGCTTATGTACTCTATCCTGGGCAATTGCTTTGCCTCTGCTCTGACTTCTACCTCTGCCCTTTTAACCTTGCTTTTGAGCCAATTTTTCTTCAGCCTTCAGGGCCATTTGATAAGCATCTTATACATTCTTGATTGTCATCATGCTCATCTCATTGTGA
>SNQJ01S0125282.1:12673-26558 GCA_010110895.2 Picea sitchensis | reverse complement strand
GTCACTGGATTATTATGGTTACTCTTGTCTATGTGTTCATTGCATTTCCAATTCAATTATGTCCACACAGTTGGCAAGACACCAAAACCTTTACTCATTTGGCATTTTTGTTGTTGTTAATATGATTTCATTTTTATGAGACTGTGATGATATTCTAATGATTGTGATTGAGTCCTTGATTCAATGGTGGTTTGATGTTCTATTGATTTTTATCGAATTCAATGGTTTCATAACAATGCATTAACATGGTGATTAGACCCTTAATTCAATGGTTTCATACAAAGCATACGTTTTATGATCGAATCCTTGGTGCTATATTCGAAACATTGTTTTGATTTTAAAACCATGCAAACACTATTGCTTGTGCAAATATTTGGGTCGACTTACCATAGTTTTCATTAATTGTTTGAATGACATTGCTTTTAACACATTGCAATAGTGATCACCATAGCGTCGTCGATTTTACATTCGATATGAATGTTCTGCATGTATTGTTTCGTTCCACCACCCTCGTACACTTAGGCATTAATGACTGCCTTCTATCCCGGGTTACCTCTGTTGGTTTTTGGGGAAATCTCTGAGCATTCGATCTTGCGTATATACTGTCCCAAACCCTTGTCCGTTTACCCTGCCCACTGTGTGCCCTCTCCTATGGCACCTGTGGTGCGCATAGAACCTAATGGAAGCCAAACACTCCTGCTATTCGAAAATGCTCGTGAGGATTTGGAAAATAGTGGCTGGCTGGTTTTTATCCAAAGATTTGAGGGTTTCAACCTTTCGGTCGCCCAAAAATTTTCCCTCACCTTCGATGGATGCAAGGCTAAGGTCGGAGACATACAAATCGAGCTAAATGAGGAATTCCTCAGCTCGGCTACATGATTACCAGCTAAAGGGCAGAGGTGGTTTAAGAACTCCAAAGTGGATGAGGTGCCGTGGCCGCTCCTATTCACATCGAGAGAGATTGTTAGTTGTGATAGAGGTATGCCTGTCACTGCCCTCAAACCCAGGTGGCATGATCTATTGGCAATTGTTAAGCAATTTGTGACCTGCGAAGGTCGTTATGGTTTGGTATTTCTGTATCATCTTCGGTTATTGATGAATTTTATAGACTACCATCTGAACATGACTCACTATCTCCTACACAGTCTGTATAAGATGTCCAAACGATTTAAGCGTGATAAGGCTGATAGCAGCCTTTTCCATTACTTCTTGATCAAAATAATTATCGTTCATCATTTGAGCATTAGTGGTGACTGTTGGCAAGCCTTTCTAGCAAGGAATGGCTTTGCCACTCCCGAGTGTGTTCAGGTAGACAAGGTTGTGGTCAATGATACCCTGGTTGTGCCTACCGTGACATCTCCTACCCTTCTTCCCCCTGTCAAACCCTCTAACTGCTCCAACTTTGACCTACCCGATACCATGGCCGACCCGTGTGCTAAACAAAATACTAAGGCCGTCAAGAGGCTTGTAAGGTAGAAAGGCAAAGGTGATACTGGTGTCAACAGTAAGGGAAAGAAAAATGCACGATGGATATCGAGATGTGCTTGGAACAAGCCCAGATAGAGCAATGACCAGAAGCCTATCATCTTGAGCGAGGACTCTGACTCTGAGATTGAATGTTTCCTAGCCGAGGAATTCCCTTACTCTCATGGCCTCTGCTCTATGGAACCCTATGACTATGTTTCCAACTTACCTTCGTGCCTCAAGAACGACCCTAAATTCCCAGGAACTAAGCTTCATAGAGAAACCCCTGGTAACTTGAACGAACTCTCACCTATAATGCCAAAGCCAAATCAACCACCTTGCACACAATGCAATTCTTGGCTTGAACGTTATTACATCGACGTTCCCATGTTGCAATCTAAGATTAAATCATTAGAGGAAGGAGTTACTGTGTTTTCAAAGGAGAACGACAGGCTACAAGCCAACGAGAAGAAGGAAAAGACCACCGGTTCAATTATCTTCAGAAATGTTGAGGCAGTAATGGACTTTGTCAATTCAAATTTATCCTGACTGAATCATTTTCCTACTGCCCATGTATGTATTTCAACATCGATTTTGTTTTATGAGTTGGTTTGAATTAGTATGACCGATTGGATTTGCTTTTTATTAGTTCTGTTCATTTTAATAGATTCAAAATGATTATGTTATTTTCGAATTACCAAAAATGATTTCGCGATGAATCATGTACAGAAGATTTGTTTGCTAAAATCAGACATAGCTATGTTTTGATTGATATGATTTTGCATTAGTATAACGATTGTGTCGGCCCTGAGTTAGTTCGATTCATTTCTTTTGGTTTGATTCTGAAACGATGCTGTATGCCCTCAATTAGCATAGTCATTTGTATATGCGTTGAAGATTGGTTTGATATAGTTATGTTAGTTTTGAATTAAAAAAATATTCTGTTAGTTTTGTTTTGATTCAACAACGATTTTGTTAAGTTCTGAGTCGACATAAACTATTGTGTTTATTTTGAATGAATATGAAAGATTTGCTTGATCGGTTATAGTCTGTTTCGATTGAGATTGATTCAAAAATGATTTCGTTGGTTTCGAATTATCAAAACGATTCTGCATGCTCCGAATTGGTAATAAAAAGTGTTTGAGGGATTGCATATATACATGTTACCATTCGGTTAATTAAACACGATTTTTGTCTGTTTCAAAGTGGCGTAAAGATTTGGTTACTTCTGGCATGAACGATTTGCTTTGTTTTCAATTAGTAATTAAAGATTTGTTCAATAGGTCAAATATATTTCTGTTAGTTTTGGATTGATTTAAAACGGTTCTGTTTTCAAATTAGACCAGCTACAGAATCGCAAGATTCTGTAGCTAGTCTTAAAATTTTGATTTCTGTTAATTTTACAAATAAAACATTATCTAAACTTGTGTATTCTTGTCCACTTTCAGGTGCATACGAATTTCAAATGGCAAATTGGACATGCTGTGGCAGTTTAGAACATGTTTTTTTTCTGTTTCAAGTTGTTAGTCATAGGTAGAAATAGAGACTTGGGAGATTGTTCCCAGATTTTTTGTAAACTGTTTTTGATAATTCCCACAGGGATGTTTTACCCTGTGGCCTTTAAATACTTGTTATTTTTTGTAATGAACCCATCACGGTTGGGTGAACAAGACTTTGGACTTATGAGGATACAAACTGGGATGAAAGTGGATGTTTTGTAATAGCTTTAGCTTTCAATATATCAAACTTTTATTTCAAGTTTTCTTCATATCAGTTTGCAGTCAATTATCGACTACTTTAGCTATCATAATTCATTGCAGGTTGATGTGATTTGATTTATGTAATGTCCATATATTATGTCTCTTATTTTAAAGTACAACAATTACTGTGTTTCAATTTAATGAATTAAAGGTTTATCTTCTTCGTTAAATGAATCATTTTGTACAAATCTTCGCATACGGGTTTATTTAAATGTGATGATTTGCAAATTTTAAGATTGCTGTCATTTTTATGTCTTGTTCGTCCTATCAATTATATTCAAAGAGCACTGATGCTTCTTGTTTACAAGAAGCTTGTGGAAAATCTGGTGCGGGTTTCCTCCCATCGAACAGCTAAATCAGATACTTTGCACGGGACAAATTGGAAAGCGTTATTACAGGTTAGTTTATTAGCGTTATTTAAGTAGTTTAGTTAGACATATATAGTTCATATTTATAGTTAGGATTATTGTTTTAATTGCTCAGCTTAGATAGTTTTCATTTTATTTCTTTCTCATAAAATTATAAAAATAAAAAAAACAATAGTTTTGTTGTCATAGGACAGTTTACAAATGATTTTTTTAGGTTTTCATTTAAAATCTGTAATCTGTAAATATTGTACATTTGTGATTAAGATTTAATTGTGTTGATAGCTGAACATTTAACTAAGTAGAATTATTGTTTTATGATATCAGTTAGTAGAATGTATATATTTATTTCATATTTGTTTATTAGTTTGCTTTAATTGTTATTTTCATTTAGATTAGTTCCTTTAGTTAGTTTCCTTTGGAGGAGGATTTGGAATACCACCCTCACCACCTCCATCACCTCCTTCTTCTTCTGGAGAAGACTCCTCTGATGAAGGTAGTTCCCCTTCTCAGCCTTCCACACCTCCTACACCAATGGCCAACCAGAACAATCCTTCCAGACCTTGGCTCGACCAGGATGCTTTAGCCGTACCTGGGCCTCAACATCCCTTACCCAAGCATCCAGAGAAGTGGCTTCCCAAGTTTGACCCTGACTCTAAACAGATCGCCAAAGATCACATTAAAAAGTTTATGTTAGCCATTAGACTCCGTAATGTCGAGCATGAAGACGTAGTCTGTAGGTTGTTCCCTTACACTTTCAAGGGTAATGCCTCTACTTGGTACTTTTCCCAGAAACCCCATACCATCGTGTCTTGGGAGAAGTTCGAATCCTGTTTTCTTGAAAAGTTCGGAGACGATAAGTCCCCAGAAGTTGTAGTCATGGAGCTTTCTAGTTTAAGAATGAATCCCAAAGAGAAAATCAAAGACTTTAACCAAAGATTATTAACACTTAAGAACCAAATCCCTATGGATTCGATGCCTGATGAGAATCTTATCATAGCATACTATACTAAATCCTTGCATCAAAGTATATCTATTTGGGTAAAACGATCTAAGAAAGCCACGTTGTTAGAGGCCTTCGAAGAGGCCAGCCAAATAGAAAAAGACATACTTAGTTTAAAAGACACTACTAGCAACGAAACAGAAACTAGTGCATCTTCCAAAAATAAGATCGAGATCCTCCCTAGACCTTCTCAAAACAAAACACAACCTGAAAGCTCGGATTTAGAAAACTTAACTAAAGTCGTTCAAAAACTGTCAAATCAAGTTATAGATTTGAAAAGGACAGTCGAAGAAGCTTCTTCAAGCAAAGGGCCCTACAAACCCCCGTTCAGGAAGCCTTTTCCCACCAACAGACCTAACCCAAATACTGAGGGATTAAATTTAGAAAGTCTGCAATTTTCCCTTCAAACAATTCTAAAAGCCCAGGATAACTTGATGCCTCCTGAGATTCCTGAGGAGGTAGTTGAACAAGACACATTTGAAGAAGAATAATCTTCTCCAAACATTTTTGGACACTTCTCGGATAGCATTTTTCAAGCTAACTTTGAGATAGTACATCCCTACAATACTAGGAGTAAGACAACAAACAAACCTTCTTTCGAAAACACTACGACTTTTCCCCCAAAGCAATCTAAATCAGCTGATACTAAACAGAGTCATGTAAACCCCAACTTAGATTATGATTTAGTTGAAGAACTAAAAAAGTTAAGGGCTAACATTTCTGTTTATGAATTATTAAAATTTCCGTTTTTGCTACAAAAAATGTTACAAAATATCGCAGAGAATAGCAAAAATGGTAATTCAAGCAGTAACAAGGTTGTTCAGAACAAAGTTCCTCAGAAGAGTTCTGCTAAGAATAATCCTGATCCTCACGATAAAGGAAGCCTTCCTGTAAATAATGTAACAAATGTAGATAAATTAGCTTTAGAGACTATGAGTAAAAAGACACCAGCTTCCACACTTAATACTCACAGAAATGTAACTCCATTTTTGTTAACTTTCAAAATCTTTAATAGAAACATGCACAATTGTATGGTAGACTCAAGAGCATCATCCAATGTGATGCCATGGTCTGTATGTCAGAAGATTAATGCTGAAGTTGAACCATCCACTTTAAAAATCATCCAACTTGATCGAACCAGTGTCAAAGTCATAGGAGAATTAAGGAATGCGCTGATAAGATTATCATATAACCCCAATGTTCATCAAGTTATTGATATTATTGTTGTGGATATTCCAGAAGTTTATGGTTTGTTTCTAAGCATAGACTGGTCGGAGCATCTACATGGCTATTTCGCGACAGGTTGGTCTCACCTGTGGCTTCCCGAGAACGGCAAGCCCAACAAGATCAAGGTAAATCGTGAGCGCTACCTTAAACTCACAGTCATAGATTTGAATGATCCCAATGAACCATTTACACCTTCTGCTGATTCACCTGAAATACAAGGGATGGATACCTTTTTTGGAAATTTCATGGCCGAGACTTCATCTATCACCAACCCAGAACAACTGTCCGAGATTGTGGCATATGTGAAGCCAACAACTTCTACACAATGGTCTCATGCACCCGATAAAAATCAAATTTGGTCTCTTTATTTTGACGAGTCAAAGTCCAAAGAAGGAGCAGGTGCAGGTTGCGTTATTTTTGATCCAGCAGGTAACAAAACCCTGATTGGATGTAGGTTAGAATTTGAATGTACTAATAACACAGCGGAATATGAGGCTTTATTGCAGGGCCTTAGAAAAGCTTTAGATATGAACATTCAAAATCTGACTGTCTTTGGCGATTCCGAAATCGTTGTGAGACAGGTAAGAGATTCTATCCACTGTCTGTCTCCGCATCTTAAAAGCTACCAATCCGAGGTATGGAATTTAATGAATAATTTTTCTGCTTTCAATATAAATTCTATTCCTAGATTGAATAACTCTGAAGTTGATCTATTAGCTAACGTAGCTTCCAAACTCTTTCCTGCAGAAGGCTTGTCCCCGAATGCATTCTCCATCGAACTGTTGTTCAGGCTATCCGTTCCCGACAACATCACGAATTGGAGAGTCTTCGACGACGATCAACAGATTATTAGCTTCCTAAATATGGAAGAAACTTTCTAAGGCACGGTGATTGACGAATGCACTCATGACGACAATTTGCGCAATTTCACGGTAATACCAGATCCGAGAACTCCTGAATCTTCATCGGACATGGTAAATTCGATCCCTACATCTGTAGTTAGATTAGAGAAATTTTACGATCTTCAAGATAAATTCAAAAAATCGGTCAACTGTAAAACCAATAGTTCCTCGTTATCATATGAAAAAGTAAATTTAGGAACTAATGACAATCCACAGTGCATTAATTTAGGGGTGGGGTGTTCTGAACAAGAAAAAGCCGCATTTATTAAATTGTTTAAGGAATTTAAAGATGTTTTTGCGTGGACGTATGATGACCTTAAAACTTTTGACCCTAACATCATACAACACGTCATTCCTATGAAACCCCAAACCTTGCCCTTTCAACAAAAAATAAGAAAAATTCACTCTAAGCTCGAACCGACCATCAAAAAAGAATTAAATAAACTCCTGAATGCTAAGATAATTTTCTCAGTTAGGCACACATAGTGGGTTTCTAACCTTGTTCCTGTCGGGAAGAAAAGTGTGGAAATCCGACTATGCGTCGATTTCCAGAACCTTAATAGAGCGTCTGATAAAGACAACTACCCTGTCCCACCTATGGAACAGATCCTTCAACATGTATCTGGTTTTGAGAGACTATCCTTATTGGATGGTTTTTCAGGGTATAACCAAGTCCTGATGTCTCCTCCAGACCAACTTAAAACTACCTTCCGCACTCCATGGGGCACCTATGCTTACAAGAAAATGCCCTTTGGACTGATTAATGCCAGTGCCACTTTCTAGAGAGTGATGGACATCGATTTACGAGGATTAATCAATCAATCCATTGTAGTTTACTTAGATGATGTTACTGTATTTTCAAAAAAAAAAAACTGATGATCTAGCTCATTTAAGAGCCGTTCTAAAACGATGTCGTAAATACGACATTTCCTTAAATCCTAAAAAATCTATCTTCGCAGTAGAACAAGGTAAACTCTTAGGATTCATTATGTCAAGCAAAGGGATGATTATCGAACCTGAAAGGACTCAAGTCATCTCGAAACTCCCCCCTCCCTCATCCAAAAAATTCATGCAGTCTTTCTTAGGCCAGATAAACTTCATCAGGAGATTCGTCCCCAGTTTCTCCGAAATGGTCAGACCTTTATAGAATTTAATTAAGAAAGACCCACAATATCATTGGGGACCCGTAGAAAATCAAGCTTTCAATTCAATAAAAAAGGCCATAATAGACGCTCCTTCTCTCATGAGCCCCGACTTTTCGCAAGACTTCACGCTCTACACATTTTCTTCTGACCGCTCTTACGCTGCCGTCCTAACTCAAAAGAACGTTGAAAACAATGAAGTACCCATTGCCTTTATGAGCTCCGCTTTCAAAGGTGCGAAACTTAATTACCCAGCAGTAGATAAAAAATCCTATGCTTTTTTTAAAGCAATCAAGCACTTCCTATCTTGTCTTTTGAAATCTAGGACGAAAATTATTGTCCCTTACCCGGCTGTCAAGAATCTGTTAGTGGAAAAAGTACTAGGCGAAAAGAGAGCGAACTGGGTCACTTCCCTACAAGAGTATGACATATAAATCACCCCATCTTGAATACTGAGAGGCCAAGGGTTATGAAATTTAGTTGCTGACTCAGCAGCAGGACAACAAGAGGAAAACGATATGTCAAACCCAGGACAACACAATCAAAATGCAATCTGTTGTGCACAAAACTCTGTCAGTCCCTGGTATGACGATATAAAATTATGTATTGAACATGGGTCAGCCCCCCGTCACCTGGATCACACTAAAAGAAGAGCGTTAAGATTAAAATCTGCCTCATTTCATTTGATTAATGGTGTTTTGTTTCGTCAAAATTTTGATGGATTACTAATGCGCTGTCTTGAGAAAGATGAAGCAGAAAAGGTCTTACTAGAATTGCATGCAGGAGAAGCTGGTGGGCATTTTGGTGGGGACACCACTGCCCATAAAGTTTTGAGGGTTGGTTATTATTGGCCCACACTTTTTAGAGACACCCATGCCTTGTGCCGCAAGTGTAATATTTGTCAAAAAGCATCTGGGCGCATACAGAAACCAACCTTTCCTTTACAGCCCGTCTCAGTAGACTCCCCTTTTCAGCAGTGGGGTCTTGATATTATAGGTCCAATCAATCCTCCATCCTCACAACAGCATAAGTTTATCATAACAACCACAAATTACTTCACCAGGTGGTCTGAAGCTGTCGCATTAAGAACTGTGAATACCAGTCAGGTAATTTCCTTTTTAAATTCAAATATTATTACTTGTTTTGGTATCCCCGACTGTTTAGTATTCGATAACGCTTCTTATTTTTCGTCTCTTGATATGAGTGAGTTCACTCTAGAAAAATAAATTAAATTGAAGTATTCTTCCATCTATTACCCCCAGGGCAATGGATTGGCAGAATCAACGAATAAGAATCTGATTAAAATCATCAAGAGAACGGTATCTGAGAATCACAAAAACTGACATAATGCACTGTTAAACGCAATCTGGGCTGATAGGGTGACACCAAAGACTGCTGTAGGTAACTCTCCCTTCTTTCTCGTCTATGGCAAAGAAGCAATTCTGCCACCACAAATTCTTCTTCCCTCACTACAACTATCACAGAAAATACAAGAAGATGACTGTCCCCCTTTGGAGAACTGAATTAACACTTTAATGAAACTAGAAGAGGTAAGAGCTCAAGATAAATGTAAGTTAGATCAACATCAACTAGTGGTCAAAATCTGGTTTGATTCTAACTCTACCGCTGATAGGAATTTCGAAGTAGGTGACCTTGTCGTGAAATGGGACAAACCGCATGAGGGAAAGGGAGAGCACACGAAGTTTTAGAACTTATGGCTTGGACCATTTTTAATTGCTGAGAAATTGGGTCCCAGTTCTTTCCGATTACAGAGTTGAGAGGGACAGCCAGATACCTATCCGGTGAATGGCCAAGCTCTGAAAAGATATTTCGCTTGATGACAACCCTTTGTATACTATGTAAATATTTTTCTTTTGTTTGCTTTTATTTTACTGTTTTGGTTTTGATTTTTCCCCTTGTACTTGTCAGTTTTTATTTTTTTGGAAATAGACATACCTGCATTTTGAACTGTTCAGACAAAGAAAACAAAAAATTCTTTCACTTAAATGACTGCCGAAAAATTGTCTAAACATCAATTATAATATACTTCTGAAATTTACATCTGTGTTGAAAAAACTGTTGTTTGAAAGAAGTTAACTGATTTTGATCTGTGAGTGAAGCCTGTCACGATCATCCATTATCTTCTTATGCTGTCCTTTTTCCTTAAGNNACTCAGAAGATGTCTCCCTGCTTTAGAAGGTTGGTTCTGTAAATAAACCATCTCTGGATCTTAATAAAGGACAGTTCTAAAAAATTCTGTTGAGATTTGTAAAAATGAGTTTAAAATATCATAATTTTCAGCGTCACCCCGCTCAATTATATATCTTTAAAAAATTAAATCATAAAAGAGCTGTGGGAAGTGCTTGTAAACCCGCCAGGATGTTGAACAGGTCTGCTGGCAGTGGGTAAATGCATGCATAACGCCAAGACAACTTCGTTGGGGTATTGAATAGGCCCACTGGAAGCGAAGCAATGTCGGGTATATGAAAATTCGTAAGTATGAGATATCTTGGCCTTAAAATGCCCTTCATTCTGATCTGGAACTTCTTGCCAGGATACAGATATCAGAGTGGGTTAAATGGAAACCCTGTCGAGGCTATGGACGCCTGTTGGCAGCAGTGGCTCTGTCAACAGTATTGGAGATTTTATCTTTAATATCGTGGCTCGATTGTCTTAAGACTGTTATCATTTTTCATCCTTTAAGCACTGCTGGAATATTTGATTACTGATGATGTTTAAACAATTTTCTGGTTGTTTTTGAGTTAGAATTATTCTCATTATCATAATCTAAATTTGTTCTTTTGGTAGAGATAATTGCTTCTACCAGTGTGTCACCATTGTTGGTAGCCATTTCACATTTTTATCCGATCTTTATAAGCTGCCTACACAAGTGTTTTGGAACCCTTGATTCTCATCACAATCTTTTGGATATAACGACATGATTATCTTGCGCATTTGCACACCTGCCTTTGTTCTCGTTTTCACGACTGCAAGCGTGAAAAATTTGATTTCAAAGTCACGTCAATGGCATTAAAATCATCACTGGATTATTATGGTTACTCTTGTCTATGTGTTCATTGCATTTCCAATTCAATTATGTCCACACAGTTGGCAATACACCAAAACCTTTACTCATTTGGCATTTTTTTTGTTGTTAATATGATTTCATTTTTATGAGACTGTGATGATATTCTAATGATTATGATTGAGTCCTTGATTCAATGGTGGTTTGATGTTCTATTGCTTTTGATCGAATTCAATGGTTTCATAACAACTCATTAACATGGTGATTATACCCTTAATTCAATGGTTTCATACAAAGCATACATTTTATGATCGAATCCTTGGTGCTATAATCGAAACATTGTTTTGATTTTAAAACCATGCAAACACTATTGCTTGTGCAAATATTTGGGTCGAATTACCATAGTTTTCATTAATTGTTTGAATGACATTGCTTTTAACACATTGCAATAGTGATCACCATAGCGCCGTCGATTGTACATTCGATATGAATGTTCTGCATGGATTGTTTCGTTCCACCACCCTCGCACACTTAGGCATTAATGCCTGCCTTCTATCTCGGGTTACCTCTGTTGGTTTTTGGGGAAATCTCTGAGCATTCGATCCTGCGTATATCCTATCCCAAACCCTTGTCCGTTTACCCTGCCCACTGTGTGCCCTCTCCTATGGCACATGTGGTGTGCATAGAACCTAATGGCAGCCAAACACTCCTGCTATTCGACAATGCTCGTGAGGATTTGGAAAATAGTGGTTGGTTGGTTTTTATCCAAAGATTTAAGGGTTTCAACCTTTCGGTAGCCCAACAATTTTCCCTCACCTTCAACGGATGCAGGGCTAAGGTCGGAGACATACAACTCGAGCTAAATGAGGAATTCCTTAGCTTGGCTACAGGCTTACCAGCTAAAGGGCAGAGGTGGTTTAAGAACTCCAAAGTGGACGAGGTGTCGTGGCCACTCCTATTTACATCGAGAAAGATTGTTAGTTGTGATAGAGGTATGCATGTCACTGCCCTCAAACCCAGGTGGCATGATCTATTCACAATTTTTAAGAAGTTTGTGTCCTGCGAAGGTTGTTATGGTTTGGTATTTATGTATCATCTTCGTTTATTGATGAATTTTATAGACTACCCTCTGAACATGCCTCACTATCTCCTACACAGTCTGTACAATATGTCCAAACTATTTAAGCATGAGAAGGTTGATAGCAGCCTTTTCCATTACTGCTTGAGCAAAATCATTATCGTTCATCATTTGAGCCTTAGTGGTCACTGTTGGCAAGCCTTTCTATCAAGGAATGGCTTTTCCACTCCCGAGTGTGTTCAGGTAGACAAGGTTGTGGTCAATGAAACCCTGGTTGTGACTACCGTGCCATATCCTACCCTTCTACCCCTTGTCAAACCCTCGAACTGCCCCAACTTTGACCTACCCGATACCATGGCCGACCCGTGTGCTAAAGACAATACTAAGGCTGTCAAGAGGCATGTAAGGTAGAAAGGAAAAGGTGATACTGGTGTCAATATTAAGGGAAAGAAAAATGCATGATGGATATCGAGATGTGCTCGGAAGAAGCCCAGACAGAGCACTGACCAGAAGCCTATCGTCTTGAGCAAGGACTCAGACTCTGATATTGAACGTTTCCTAGTCGAGGAATACCCTTACTCTCATGGCCTCTGCTCTATGGAACCCTATGACTATGTTTCCAACTTACCTCCGTGCCTCAAGAACGACCCTAAATTCCCAGGAATAAAGATTCACAGTGAAACCCCTGGTAACTTGAACGAACCCTCACCTGTAATGCTAAGGCCAAATCAACCACCTTGCACACAATGCAATTCTTGGATTGAACGTTATTACACCGACGTTCCCATGTTGCAATATAAGATTAAATCATTAGAGGAACGAGTTACTGTGTTGTCAAAGGAGAACGACAGGCTACAAGCCAATGAGAAGAAGCAAAAGACCACCGGTTCAATTGTATTCAGAAATGTTGAGGCAACAACGGCCTTTGTCAATTCAAAGTTATCCTGATCGAATCATTTTCCTACTGCCTAGGTATGTATTTCAACATCGATTTTGTTTTATGAGTTGGTTTGAATTAGTATGACCGATTGGATTTGATTTTTATTAGTTCTATTCATTTTAATAGATTCAAAACGATTCTGTTATTTTCGAATTACCAAAAATGATTTCGTGATGAATCATGTACAGAAGATTTGTTTGCTAAAATCGGACACAACTATGTTTTGATTGATACGATTTTGCATTAGTATAACGATTGTGTCAGCCCTGAGTTAGTTCGATTCATTTCTTTTGGTTTGATTCTGAAATGATGCTGTATGCGCTCAATTAGCATAGTCGTTTGTATATGCGTTGAAGATTGGTTTGATATAGTTCCGTTAGTTTTGAATTAAAAAAAGATTCTGTTAGTTTTGTTTTGATTCAACAACGATTTTGTTAAGTTCTGAGTCGACATAAACTATTGCGTTTGTATTGAATGAATATGAAATATTTTCTTGATCGGTTATAGTTTGTTTCGATTGAGATTGATTCAAAAATGATTTCGTTGGTTTCGAATTATCAAAACGATTCTTCCTGCTCTGAATTGGTAATAATAAGTGTTTGAGGGATTGCATATATACCTGTTACCATTCGGTTAATTAAACACAATTTCTGTCTGTTTCAAATTGGCGTAAAGATTTGGTTACTTCTGGCATGAACGATTTGCTTTGTTTTCAATTAGTAATTAAAGATTTGTTCAATAGGTCGAATATATTTCTGTTAGTTTTGGATTGATTGAAAATGGTTCTATTTTCAAATTAGACCAGCTACAGAATCGCAAGATTCTGTAGCTAGTCTTAAAATTTTGATTTCTGTTAATTTTACAAATAAAACATTATCTAAACTTGTGTATTCTTGTCCACTTTTAGGTGCATACGAATTTCAAATGGCAAATTGGACATGCTGTGGTAGTTTAGAACATGTTTTTTTTTTTTTTCTGT
>SNQJ01S0125281.1:0-26486 GCA_010110895.2 Picea sitchensis | reverse complement strand
CTGATTAACTGAACTCTCACTAGTGCATGTTTAGTTACAACTAGTACAACTGATATTAACTCACTTAACTACACTTATAATTCTGTTACAATTCCAAATAACTCATTTATGAATGAGATAATAGATTAATATTTATTGTCTAATTTAATTAAGGGAAAAGTAAATTAGACACATGTTTCTTGTTGACTTTTCAATAGCGCTCCCCTGCTCACATGCAGGGAGCGATAGCACTCCTTGTTCACTTAGAAGGGAGCGCTATAGCCCTCTGTTACCAGCTTTGAGGGAGCGTCGATTGGTTGAGATAATCTTGGGAAGAAATCCCCCTTATCTCTAAGGACAACTAGAAATGATCCGAGTCGGTTTGGCTTGAATCCAAGCTTTAGGTTGTATATAAGGGAGATACCACAACTAATGGAGTCATATACTCAACTTATTCCAAAGATAACTAAGATGGTTGAGCCTCTCAAAGACTATAAAAGGAGGCATTCTCATGCTGAAAAAGGAGGAGAATATCAACAAAAAGTATTGTCATTTTGATCAAGGATATTTCGAGCAAGGGGTTGGACAAGGAGGAATTGGAGAGGATACTACATATGCATCTACATATTATAAGTTCCTTGTAATGTTCTCATTAATATATGCTTGGCCTGTTTCCTTCAAGTTTGTGTATGATTTCATAGGCTTGTCTTTTCTTGATAAATCTATCTTAAACTAATCTTGGTAGAATATGAAGGATGCATTGTATTTGTTGTCTATTGAATTGCAGATCTCATTAAAGGGCCTAAAGATCAAGTTCATCCTAGAATAAGAAAGGACAAGATTCAGAAAAAGGTACATCATAATTTCTTCCTCTTTTTCCTTTGACTAGTTTAGATACATTTAAAGGAATGTCAATGTCCAATGTTAGCATATTTTTGTCTTGGTAATAGGGGTCTAGGATCCAAGAGGACATTCACTTGTCCGCAAGGGAATTTGCCTACAACAGATATTGGAAACTCTACTGGGATCGAAGCTTTCAATTTTAGTTTCTTTCCTTGATTTTGTCTTAGTTTTTTGTCGTCTTTATATCCTGCTGACTGTATTTTTTTCTCTTTTATACATCTATTGTCAGTTCTGAAGTCATCTCACACAGACTGGTGATCAAACCTTCTTGATTTTTTTTTGGGGGGGGTTGGTTCTTTTTATTTCTCAAAAACCCGTGCCTTTTTCCTTTACATCAAGAGCGTCAATTTTAGTATCCTCGCTCCCCTACAGTTCTTTAGGGAGCATTGTATTACTCTGGTGTTGATATAACCAGAGCGCCATATTTTCTCCTTTTTGAAAAATTGTTGAATGCTTTTGTGTTGGGTGTAATTTTTTGGTTTCTTCTTTTAGCTTAGGACTTGTTCTGTCATCTTCTGTCTTCTATCAAGCCTGCAACTTGTTTCTTTTTAATACTTTTTTATCTTTGTTTGGATTTTATAAGTTTTTCCTTGTTACGAAATCTCTCTTTCTCTTTAAGATTTTGAGTTCATTTTGATACTTTCTCATTCATCTGATCGATTGAAGGTTATTACAAGGAAACTCAGAGATCTCTTTACTGTTCTAATTGATCTTTGATCTTCGTATCTTTCCAAGAAAAATTTTTAAGTGAGTTTTGTTGTTTTGGTATTCTTTTTGGAAAGTTTAGTTTGTTTTTGCTTATTTTTTATTGATGTGAGAGTGTTCTTTTTGTTTGTATGATGCTTGCTTCCAATTGTCTAAAAACCGCAATAGTGAAATATTTTTATTGGCATAAGAAGCATTAAATCAAATCAATTCATATTCATAATCAAACGAAAAGATACTTTTTATGATTGGTTTTGGATACTAGAAACAATTTCTGAATAATTTAGCATTGAAATGGATTCTTGTTGAAAACAATGGCATGAAATTTCTGCATTTTTGTGTTTTGTAGTGAAAGAAAGAAAACTCTTCTCCTTCCCGTAAATAGAAGTTCATCAAAAGAAACTTTTTCTTATCATTGTTTTTCTTCTTTAGGATTCGAGTCGTAACATCATTAGTTTCACTCTCATTCACCTCTAACTAAAGAACAACCAACACTAATTAAAAATCGATCTAGAAACTTTTTCTTTTTAGATTCTTCCACCAACATTAGTCTAGGATTAGTGCTTTGGATTAGGATGTGAGTATAAATCTCCAAATAATTCAAAACAAGCTTAGCATCTTGCGATAGGGAGAGTAAATCCAATTTTTGTATAAGCATAACTGGGATCCCCCTCTCACACAGGGTTACACACGAGGTTGCATTCGAGAGGGACACGAAGATTAGCCCTCTGAGGTTTAACAGTTAGTAGTAGTAAGACTGTATTTTGGGGGTTTTTATTGAGGTCCAACTGTCTTCATTTGGTCTCGATGCTTCGTGAATTCTGAATCCGTTCAGGGTCCTATGGAGTTCTACCAGTCCACTTGTCCTCAGTTCTCTTGAAGTATTTCAAACTTGTTATCCTACCAATATCTTCGGACTGGACTGTCGACTGTACCCACCCAGAGGCATACTGTGAGTTGGTTTCCTTAGTAGCCATAATATTTAGGGTCCTCACACAAGGTGACGGTGAAGGGAATTCTTCGTTGTACCCAGAACAGATGTTGGTCAAACTCACTTTGGCTCCTTGGAGGGTAGATCCATGATTATTGTGTGGAAGCTTGCACCGAGGCATAAGCCCATTAAGTAGGTCGCCAACGTAACTATTCCACCCACTCATATCCTAGCGCCTTCTCAATTTGGTCACACGATGTTGGATTTCATCACCAACTAGTACGGTCATTGAGAGAAGGTTTTGTTTACTTGTTGGTTCCTCTAGATTTTTTAGCGTGTGTTGTTGGTTTACTTAATCATTTTTCAAGATTGAGATTGTAGATGATAAAGGTATTCATAGATCACATAGGATACAAGGGTTTCCTTCAGAAGGATACAAACCCTTACCTCCTAATTCACCTGAAGACATTTACCGTGAAGAGGTAGAAAATCGCTCAGACGCTGAGAGCACTCCTACTCCTTTGTTAGAAAATCCTCAAAGTGCCTTGGTTACGGTTGAGGATCCCATTCCTCATACTATCCCTGTGTCAGAACATCCTATCGAACCACTCCTTATTCGATTGGACTCATTTGGTAACATAATAAAAGAGGAAGTTCATCATCTTCCATTGAGGCCATACACCGAAACACAGATGGAAGACACACAACATGATTATGATGAGTACATAACTCCTGTCTGGCCTGTTGGCATGGTAAATCTACAAAAGACACTTGTTCGTTCCATATGGAGGAATCCATCATGATGTGATCTTTACAAAAATTTCAACTTTATTTGACCACCTCTTGATCCTCATGATCCTATTTCCTTTTCTGCTGCTGAGGCAGGACTGTTCGGTCAAACTATTGATCATCCCATCTAACAAGTAGTCAATCCTGCTGCTATGTCAACACAAATCTAACATAAATGCTATAGCGAGAAAACCCCCGTATGGACTACACAAGGGTTCAACATGTAGGCATATCTAACCGTCTAAAAGTCTCCTACTTTTTATAACTAACCCAAATATACCCCACATTCATGCATAAAATACAAAGTAAAAAGATCTAGTAACTCTACCTTAAACTCCACGTCTGGTGTCGATCCTTTCGTGTTCGGTTGCTCCTTGACTACAAGTCTCCTCCCAAGGCTGACCTGCATTCACAAAAAGACAAACAAGGAACTATGAACATGCATCTTATATATGAATTAGTGGGTTAGATGCCATAATAAAACATAAATCAAACACAAATATTGAACACATCATATGGCGGGATAGAAAAAGTATTCCTTTTATTGATATCACAAAGTTTACTCACAATGAGATCGACGTCTGCTCCTCGAACATGGTCTGGGCTCCTCTTCACCAAGATCCAACTGCGCTTCCACATATCTTTCTCCTCTCACACTCTCTATAGGGAATGGAATGGGCTTATAATGGAGGAAAAAGGCAAGAATGTGCAATTCTGGCACAAAAATCACATGGTGGCTGCAAATTCTTGGGGCAAGGAGGGGATGTGAAACGAGCAGAGTTTCATTGTTCTCATGCTTAGATTTGGAATGAGACCCCAACACCTCCTTTTATATGACAAAAGGATGGTTATTCGGTTGGGTGATGGGCTATAGGTTGCGGGACAGTTGGAAAACTACCCAATAGCTCGTAATCTCAACAAATTCCTTGCAACTTTTCAATTTTTGCAACATTTGTGGGTATACGTGGACTGAAATGGTGTATCTAGTGTACATACGTGAGCTGTAGTGGTGCAGAAAGCATGTGTACGTGGGCAGTAGTGGTGCAGGGCACCTACATCTTCAAAAATATGTTTTTTAAGAAGAGCTTCTCAGTGATGGCTTGGCAACAATATCAAGTGAGAGGGCCCGATGCCAGGTATGCATGTATGGTGAAAATTAGGGTTATAACAGATGCCCCCTAATGTGTGAGGTCATAAGAGAACATGATGGACGAAATACATTACAAATATTCACCAACGTATGAAGCGAGTGAGCCTAGGACCAGAGTTTAGGAGGTGCCATCTGCAAAAATAATAATTGTCTCACCGAGGCGGGCATACCCATGCTCGGGATAAAATAAATCATGGATTCCAATCAAATAAACTACATATCCATGTCATATAACTATATAAAGTGTATCCGCGAGCAATACACAACGGATATACATATCAAAATTAAATATATACATGTATAGTATCCATCTTCAAGAAGCCAATGACACTTGATGGTTGGAGATGAGGCCTTCATAGCTCAAGTAAAAACTTCAAGATATTCAAAACTTAGGTAGGAGTGTAATTTGAGTGTATTATTTCACTACCCATAGGTCTTTGATGACTCGTCGGGAACAGACAAGAGGATCTCGATGATCAGGTAGAGAACTTCAATGATTTTGAACAAGGACTTGATTGGACTTTTGGGATGGCCAGGCATGAGGGAAAGAGACAAACTATAGAAGAGATGACTTAGGTTGAGAAAGAACTTCCCTTGGACAATAGCATGATAGATGATCAGACTCAGGCAGCATGACATTGACATAATTTCACGATGCAGGAGGCAACACAAACTCTCCATGTGTTTGGAAGAATAACCAAATGGAGGAGGAAACAACTCTATGTAGTGAGAACAACTTCCTAAGGTCATATTAAATCCCAAATATTGACAAACAAATGAAATGATGTTCTTTGTCCAAGGGTGACTCATTGTGCTGCCATAAAAATAAAATACTTTTCCCGTCCTCTTTTTGGGGTATATTTGATTTTTTTGTCTTTTTCAATATTTTGAAGAGCTTGAAAAAGAATAAAAGAATGCTACATTACAAAGGAGGAACGAGTGTCACAAAGCATACTAGTTCCAAGCGCAAGGAACACACTAATTCTCATATCAAGGAGACATGTGTAGGAAGAGGACACTTGGGAAAATTTCTCCATGGGTCAAGGTGTCAAAACGCAGAGGCAAAGTGCTACAAGGCTTGCGTATAAGGCATGCTTTAGAGGTTCAATTGAGAGAAACATGGAGCCGACATTAGGCCAAAGACGCAGGGATGAAAATGCAATTAATAGGACATGATGAAATCCCCTTCAATATATTTTTCAAGAGCCCATAGAAGGTAAGATCGGTGTTTTTTCATTTTTAGAGAGTCTGAAAAAGCATAAAAGAAGACTCCATTGGGGTACCTTTTTCGAAGGTAGTCTAGTTGGTTCAAAAAAAGGGTAAACTTGCACTGGAAAGACATCTATTCAAAACCATTTTAATGAGTGTGACACAGACATGATCACTCGACAATATTTTCAATTTTAAGGAGTCTGAAAAGAGCTTAACTATGGATTCGCTGCCTTTTTCTAGATTTAGTCTCCTTAGCCCGAAAAAGTGAAATTTGTTGAGGAGAAATCTCCTGGTGAGATGAATATCCCGAGGTGTACCTTTTTCCTCCTTAATCTACAGGATAGAAAAAGGGGTAAACTCATGCCAGTAGATTTTTTTCTGAACCAATTAGAGATTGTGAAAGAATAAGGTCACTCGACGATCTTTTCAATTTTAAGGAGTCTGAAAAGAGCTTAACTATGGACTTCATAGGGAATGTTATTATAGACCATTTTAACGAGTGTGAAGGAACAAGGTCACTTGAAAATCTTTTCAATTTTAAGGAGTCTGAAAAGATATTAACTATGGACACCGTGGGGGTTCCTTTCTCATAAATGTAGTCCCTCAGGCCCAAAAAAGGGTTAAACTTATACCTGAGAATACTCTTCTAGTGAGACAAAGTTCCTAGAGCGTATCTTTGTTCGTAAAATTGACCATTTGGACCGAAAAAGGGGTAAACTACCACTGAAAAGACGTGACTTCAAGTTTTATTTTGGTGAGCATGAAGGACAACAAGATCACTCCCACTCACTCCCACTAGTGTGTATATGGGCAGCGTTGCTGCCACGACAGGGGGGACGAAGGACCATAGAGGCCTTCAATGATAAATTTTTTGACTGGTGGGCATGACAGATTCTGGCGATAGAAGACTATCCCTACGCAGGGATCAACTTTTCCAGGGACTCAGACATGCCCGTACATCTTGGAGTGGAGCGAGGAGAGATAGGTATGTTTATTTTTAATTTTATTTAATTTTTAGTTTCTCTTTATGTATATAATTTTTATGTGTACCAAAATATCTGAAAAATATGTATCTATTATGTATAGATGTGGGATCGGTGTGTCCAATAGAATTCACGAGGACCAGACAACGTCCTCAACCAGAGGCAGTAGCAGCCGCAACCACCAGGCCAACAACAGTAGAAATAGGGGGACCTCCAGCCGAAGAGGCTGAGAGAGTTTTGAGACGGGTGGAGCGGAACCTCACCGCGCTCACTTGTGCAGTTTCCATGGTTGAGATTGAGGATCTCCCGCCATTGATGCATCCTCATGTAGTTGGGGTGCCATGGACCTGGGTCCAACTCTTTCGGCGTTTGGAAAATGTCGTGGCTCACTATGGCAGGGACAATAGGCCTCATGATTAGCTTAGGATGGACCACTTATGTGTCGAGGGAACTCTTTGTATCTTTTTGAGGGAATAAGCCCCATGATGTGTACTGAACATATTATTTTTTGAGGCGCTCACGCCTACCTATGTGCTCTGAGACTTTTGATATATATATGCGTATTTACATATTTTGTGTCTTATGGATCACATTTTTACAATGTATGTACATGTGTATGTGTGTACTTCTTTTATGTGTGTGCAATATGCCAATATAATACATGATTAGCTAGAGTATCCATGATTTGATTCAATCTCCTAGTAACATGGATATATGTAATGTAATCAAAGCATCATTCTAATAGATGTACCCTAAGGAATCATTGGTGTAGAGTAGGATCATAAATGTGGTAAACCCCATTCAATTGGGACACAACTAGCTACGCATCTAAGTAGACCCGGAGGTGAGAGATACCATATGAAAAAGCATCACAAAGTATCTCTATTACTGCGTTATACTCGACAACATTGTTTGTGGAGTCACCTAAACAGATACCTCCAGAAGATAGTAACTGGCCTTGAGCGTAAATATCACCCAATATGTGGAAGCAAGCCTCCAAGTGTGTTGTCTAGCATTGTCTGCGACCCCAATGAACACTTCTAATTCACTTGACATCTGCCACAATGAAAAAGATGACATAAATAACAACACGTCCATAAAAAAAGAAGACAAAAACTAACTGTATAAGAACTATACATATGTACAAGAAGTTACCCAAGGCGACATACCTATGAGTAATACTTCTTGAGGTAGAGCCCATTTCTAGTCTCCACCAAATATTTTCCTTCACAATCAACCAGATGATAAGCACCCTTCTTTAAGACCTCTTTCACAATGAAAGGTCCGAACCACATGGGTTTGAACTTGCCTGCCCCCAGGGGATCCTTATCTTGGTTGTAGAGAAGGACGAACAGATCGATCATATTGACACTTGAATTTTTTCTTGTGAGCCTTGTTAGCCAAGGATGCGTCACGATGTTTCTCATCGAGATGCTCGAGATATAATAAGTGTTCCTCAAGCAGTGAAGTGTCTGAAAATAATTGTACTGCCAAATTTAGAGATGGGATTTGGCACTCTATTGGAAAGAATGATTCCAGCCCGTAAACGAGTTGAAAAGGTGAGAAACCAGTTGCAGTCTTTACAGACATTTGGTAGGCCCACAATGCCGAGTACAACATCAAATGCCAATTTGACTTGGCCAAATTGATCGTTCATTGCATAACAGTCTTGAGGGGATTACTCATAACTTCCACCTGACCATTCGCTTGTGGGTAGTAGGGTGATGAATTGTCTTGCCTCAACCCAATATTTGATGTTTACTCGGACACCAGTTTTTTCTAAAAGTGACTGCCATGGTAAGTGACAATCTTCTTCGGGATGCCGAACCTTGCTACAATCTGGTTAAAAATAAAGAGAGTTGTTGTTTCACCATCATATTTGAATGTTGGCATAGCCTAGATCCACTTTGTTAAGTAGTATACCGCTACCGCTACGATGATATAACGATGCCCCCTGGATGAAGCTAGGTGGCAAGTAGTATAATCAATCCCCCACTTGGTGAAGGGACCAACTGTAATGACGAGAAACATGGGAGCGGGTGTGCCCTCATCTTCCGAGAGAAGATCTGATACGGGTGGCACTTCTTGACTGATTCAATGCAATACTTGATTAACGTTAGCCAAAAGTAACCGACTCGTAGAATATTTTGGGTTGTTTCCAACCCAAAAAAATGACCACCACATGCTCCAATGTGGCAGTCGTTAAGAACAAGTTCAACTTCTTCATGAGTGAGACACTAGTGGAGGATGCAATATACACCTCGACGATACAAAGTGTCATCGAGAATGAGATTGGTTTTTTCCTAATGGCATATATGTTGACGATCATTGCGAGAAGCAGAGGTGGGATACTTCAAAGTCTAGAGATAGACTAGTATATCTCCATACCAGGGGTCCAAAGCTGAGATCAGAAAAAGATATCCTTTAATTGGTGATTTTTCAGGCGTAACATCACCTGAATCGAACAGAAATTCTGAGATAAGTCCCGCAAAGGCCAATGAATTCTTAGATTTTGCAAAAACAAAATCCAAGTCAAATTCCTAGAGGATACCTATCCATCTACTGATATTTTCGACGATTACATGTCCTATCAATACGTATTGAAACGGATTCACAACGACAATGATGGTGGTCTTACAAAGAAAAATATAATGAAGGAACCATTGGACAGCATGGACTACTGCCAACGCAAGCTTCTCAACGTGGGAGTAGTTGAGTTTTGGTCCAACCAAGCCTCGGCTCAGGTAATAAATCACATTCTCTTCAAGCATATCATCCTCTTGAACCAAGACCATATCGATGGTCAACTTTGCCACAACCAACTACAATAAGAAATGTTTATTGTAATTGGGTGGCCGAAGTAGAGGGGCAGATGTGAGGGTGCGTTTCAATGCTTCGAAAGAGCGCTGAGAGGCTTCGTCCCAATAGAAAGGACCATCCTTTTTTAATAAACGCGTGAACCCTTTAGTGATCTCGACATAGTTTGTGATAAAACACCGAAGAAAGTTGGATTTTCCCTGTAAACTCTGAAGTTGAGGGACTGTGCACGGAGGAGGAAATTGAACTATCACCTCAACCTTTAGAGGATTGACCATGATCCCTATTGTCGAAACTATGAAACCTAGAAGACAATGGAACGTCATGTAAAAGAAACACTTGTTTGGATTCAAGCGAATCCGATAGTAGTGACATTGCTCAAAGATAAGTTAGAGGTGCATGGTATGATCAGCTCTCTTACGAGATCGTGATGCTAAATCATCGAGATAGGCCTCTAATATGTGTCTAAGATCATGGAAAGAAAAAGACATGGCCCGATGAAAAGTGGCTCCAACATTATTCAGGCCAAAAGGCATCTTCTGATAAGAAAATCTACCCCATGGATAGATAAAAATGGTTTTATGCTAGTCTTCAGGCTTAATCTGTATCTGGTTGTATCCTAAGAAACCATCCATGAAATAAAATACCTCATAGCTGTGCATTCATCGACAATATGGTCAATGAATGGGATGGGGAAATTATCCTTTGGACATGCCTTGTTCAAATCACGGAAGTCCATACATATGTGAATCATTCCCTAATTTTTGTTGACCGGAACGGGATTTGACACCCATTGAGTCAATTGAATGAGGTAGATGAAATTGGATTTGAGCAGTTTCTCTACTTTAGCCTTAATAGTTGTTTCTTTCTTAGGATTTACTGAATGAAGCCTCTGTCAGAGAAGCTTAGCGTCATGATACGTCATTATTTCATTTTTGAAAATTCTTGGATCAATGCCTGGCATTTCCTAGTAAGACCAGGAAAAAACGTCGCAAAATTCCTTAAATAAATCTGTGTAGATTCGAATCTCCTCAGGGGAGCAGTCTGCTTCGACGAATTCATTCTCGATGACGCTAGGGGTTTTGGAGATGTCAATAGGTATCATTTCAGCGATGGTTTCCTTATTACCCTCGGCATAAACTGCATGCGTAGCCAAAGGATTGATAGGAAAATACCTATCTCCATTCATAGTTAACACAAATTCACTCGCCTCAATTCTTCTTAACTATGGAAGAAAATACGATCTGTGATGGAGATCATCCTAGGGTCTGTTCGGACTAGCCATTGCCTCAATAATTGCCTCATCTAAGGGCAAGACCAAATCTAAAGAATCGGTAGTGGCAAGGGAATATTGAGCCCGAGAACTGGATCTAACTCCTGTGTGGGAGTCAGATCGGGGTCGACGGAAGCTTGTTGGAATATAGAGTACGCAACCTTTGCCACGGACAAGGGTGTGGCCATGCCATGATGCCCTTTCCCTTCCATGTTGGCCGATGGGGAAGGAAGAGTCCATGGATCATTAAAGTAAGTCATGCAAAACAATGACACTTGAAATATTTTAGCCTTAGGCTGGTCCGGGACAACCGATATGAACTTGACATCAGGGGAAGGAGGCGGGTAATCGAAAGTACCCATCAAATGTGGGCACAAACTAACCCCTACGTTGATGACGGTGGGATGTGGGTTATCAACCATCGGGACCGTGGATGCTCCTGATGAAGGGTCAGGATGAGAGAAGGACAATTGATCAATGGACATGATCTGATCCTCGTGTGGAAACAACAAGACCCGAAAAAATGTGGTGACCACTACATGCATAGCATAGGTCCAGCTCCTTCCTAACAAAAGGTTGTAGTCGAGAGGCGCATCGACCACTTCAACTTTGACGCACATGGTCTTCCCCCCTATTATCACAAGAATTTTCAGCATATCTCATTGGAATCAAACAGTGATTCAGAGCTGACCTTGGGAGCACCTTGTTGTGAATCATGTGGCATTTTTCCCATGATTTCCAAAGGGAAACAAAAATGTTTGGGTTTGCACAGTCAAACCACTCTCAAATCAAATTAAGTCAAGCCACCTGATGCACCCGTATTGGCCACAAAATAATATTTGCATGGCCTCGAGGCGTCAAGATTGACCCAAAGAAAGTCATCGGTGCTACTTGGAGTATTCATGGATGTCAGGCCCCATTCTGATCCCGATGAAGGCAATTATTGAAATTGAGGGAGGTGGCTGAAACCTCGTCTTAGCACATAAATGGAAAGCCAGAAAGACTGGAAGATTTAGAGCTCGCGTCTGACAACATAAAAATGTTTGCACAGTCTGACAAAGAAGACATCGACTGAAAACTTTGAATGCATAAATATGATCACACTCCTGATGGTTGCAACAATTCTTCTTATATATAGGTAGTTTTTATATTTTGTAATTGTCGAATGGTTGAGCTAGGCTCCCTGTTATTGTAATATTTTGATTGAGAACAACTGGTTCTCTGGTTATGTATTTGTTTTTGAGACATCTTGGTTAATTTAAGTCAACTTTATTACTCCATCTTATTTGCCTCTAATACTAAGAGAGTTCATGTTTGAGTGATTCACATGGATTGTTGTAACTGTATTATGATAAATGTTTGATTATAGCACTGTTATGGTTTCTTTCAGCTTCCTTGAAATTTGAATCCTAGAGGACCTTGTGGTTAAGTTTTTTCTCCTTAGGCTGCTGGAAGATCTAATGTCCATGACAAACCTCTACACTCTCCTCACCAAATTCTTCCCTCTATTCACCCTTACGCCAAATTACTGACTGAAGTTGATTCTAGACCTCAATTGCTTATGCATGCTAGTCCAGATTTATGAGTTAGAACATTATTATCATTGAGTCTTCTCCACTTGACCACCTAAAATGCATTTACATTTACTGTATAAAATGATGGGTACTGGGATTATTCTCATTACATTATGAGGGTGATTCCTACTGCTAACATAAATGGTGTTGTTGTTGGGGATGGATTTGATCAGATTGAAGAGCTCCCTGGGAAGAATGACATAGATCCAACTCTTGATGGTAGACAAGAGAGGGATACAAAAAATTGACTGTAATCATCTACCTTGTGACTCCACACTCAAAGACTCCACTGGGGAGGATCCTACTAACAGAAAGATGAAGGGAATGACTAGGTATCAGCTTAAGAGCTTTCTTCATAAACTTTTGTTATTCTTTATCATGTCATTTTTGTTTTTCCCTTCACATATAAAGAGGATCATATTGTGTTCTATTTATTCAGTTGATCACCAAACTTCCTTTATATATCCATCCTTGGAAGAAGAAGACATGCTTTCTTCCTGTGTTGTAGATGCTGATATTATATCCTCAGCTCAACCTACTCATAAATATGAGATTCATATTGAAACCCCTCCTGAACTCAATCACCCTTGCAACCCTGAGGAGGTTGAAACTGATCCACAGCCTCCTTAAATCTCATCACATCCTGATGTTACTATTAAGCCTTTCCATCAGTGTGATAAGCCTCATATTCATCCCACTAATTTTCAAACTGGAATCAGAGACAAGTTGTTTAAACCTTTAAAGCTTCCATATCATCTTCATCCTCATCCTCCTGATTTATTTAAGTACTTTCCCCATTTTTATGGAGAGGATCATGTTACAACTGTGAGGCATGTGGAGGCTTTCGAGAAATTTATTGATCAGTTTGAGATAATTTATGAGGATGTTACCATGAGGTTGTTTTCCAAATCCTTGTTAGGAGATGTTGGTGTATGGTTTAAGGGTTTGGGAACTTACTCCATTGGTTCTAGGGTTGAATTATGCAATACATTTTTAAGTTATTGGGGTGAGAACAAGTCATTTGATCAATACCTACATGAGTTCACTACTTTGAGAAGGGGAAAAAGGGAAGTTTTGTCTGCTTTTAATCGAAGGTTTCATAGCTTGTATTGTAGCCTGCCCCTGAAAATTAAACCTTTTGAGACTACTGCCATGGTGTATTACATAGTTTGTCAACACTCTAACCTTGTTTTTTATCTTAGGGAAAGGAAATCTACATCTTTATCACAATTGCTCATGGATGCTGAGGAAGTGGAGGAGAACGTTTGAGCTTGTGGCACGATTCGAGGTTAGTATCATATCAAATTTGAACATGAGGGGGGTTTTACTTGCTATCCCTATGAAGGAAAGACTGTGGATGATTTTTTCTTCAAAGCAGGTATCAATGAGCAACCCTGTCTTGATGAAAATCATGTGTATGAACAACTGGAAGTAGTAGTTATTACTGTTCCTGAAATGGATATTTTTAACAGTTATATTCTTGATGAAATTACTGTTTTAAAGGTTGATCATGGATGTGAAGGGAAACCCATTTTTGATAAATATTCTAGTGATGATGAGCATCAAGATTATCTTATATTTGATCACTATGAAGACAGTAAGGATGATGTAGAGGTTGGCCTTGTCACAGAAGACATAACCCAAAGTTTTGATCAGGAGCATCCCTTAGTTGAGGCACGTGAAGAGATAGTTTATTTGCAGCCCGAAGTAAATCCACAGTCATTAGTGGATCAAAAACCACCTATGTCCATCCTTCTTCCACTTGTACCTACAGTTCACAATAAGCAACTATTTGACCCACAGATTCCTGTGTCTATCATTCAATCAAGCGTGCCTATAGAGGACATCAAGCAAGCTGTCAACAGTTTTGAAATAGTGAAGGCAACCTTTCATAAGTTAATCATATGTTGCCTTCAGTTTCATGACCCTGTCGATGAATACATACAGTTTCAATTTTCAAATGATTTGGAGCATGCATGCTTGATCTTTTTATTAGCATTTGAAGGTAATATGGGTGATCATAAGAATGAAATTATCCATCTATCACACTTTCGTTGTTTCTTATGGATCATTTGTGGTGACGTGAAGGATTCAGTTATCAAACAGTTTCAATGGCTATGGTGGAAGTTTGCCTTCACCTAACCCTTTGTAAAAGTCAGTTAGTTTAGGTTTTGTACATAAATAATCTCCCTCAGGATCAGGTGTGTTTATTTTTTATTTTAAAATAGAATAGTTTAAGTTCTTAGTCTGTTGCCTTCAGAAATATGTTTTTTGAGCATGACTCTATTGAAACGAAATTTAATATTTCTTCTCTATACCCAAATCTCAATCATTTTTTAGTTATGGAGCCGCCCATAGTTCTAAAAAGGAGTCAAAAGTCTTTCGGGAATTTTGGTTTTTGGGTTTCGGTTATTCGTGAAGTATGACTTTTAAAGAACGAATCCAAAGTCTCGGTACCGAAATCCCGAAAAGTGATCATTTAAAAGAATTTAAAATGAATTCAAAGGAATAATAATAAAAAAACGTTTAAATGGCATTCTAAGCTTTTCGTATTTTCCTTTTCGGCCATCTCAACTTGAAGAATAGTTCAAATATTGATGTGCTTTTCACGAATACCCCAACACTAATTGTGATTAACTAATTTTTAAAACTCACTTAGCATTTTTTAATTGTGATTAACTAATTTTTAAAACTCACTTAGCAAATTGTTAATAGGTCACATTTTGGGAAAACAAAGAGCTATTATTCTTTCGCATTCATAAAACCCCAAAACCCCGAAAGTGTTGAGTGCTTAAGTATAATTAACTTAACATTAAAATGATTTAATGATACTAAATGACCTTTCATGTTTCGCTATTCGGGAATTTTCGAAGACATTCCTTTCGAAATCTCAGTTTGAAATTGTCGATAGGTGGCAATATCTATAACGGATTAATGAAGATATTTTTAACGTAAAGTGCGAATCTCTAGGCATACCACTCTCATTAAATCTTTTAAGTTCTATCGCCTGTATCAGTACGTTCAATTTAATACAAGTGAAGGGTTAATAAAGGTTTTTTATTTCAAATTTCATTCTTACTTTCAGAATAGAAGCGAGTTACATTCAAAGGAGCTTACACATTTCCTCTCTATAATAGGTTTTCAATTTTTTTCAAAAACACCATGGCACCCAGAAAAGTGCTTGAGAAGAGTGAGGAGGCAGGTGAAATCTCAAATCCAGATGTAGATGTTATATCTGATACTACGCCACATGCTATAGATTCCATTAAGTCCTGGAGACAAATTTTTGAAACCTTAGAGTATGAGATTAGGAATTTTCCTGACAATCTCGGGAAGGAAAGGACTGAAAAAAAACTCAGAGATATAGCAGAGTCTGAGCTCCATAATATATCCACACGACCAAGACTCATGCCTTACAATGACATGATAAGCTGGGCTTTAGAGAATGCTGACATTCAGACAAGGAAAATTCTAAATAACCAAAGGGTCGTCGTTGGCTTATTCATACCGGAGAATATCCAAGTAATGTATAAACTGTCCCCTACTTCTAAATACGTTTATAACACTGAGTTCGCACAAGAATTTCAAAGAAAAGAGTGTATAGAGTTTGATCAAACATACCCAGGTATAATCAAAGAATGGTGGGGAATCCTAGAAAAATTTAGAGTTTATACCCATGGCATCTATGCCACAACTCCATTAAACGAATACATGGTTTATATAGATCTGATGCTATGTAGACATTTTGGGAAGAAAATCCCCACCCATTTCCCTGCAGAATGGGTGCCACTTTTACATGAATTAGCCGAGGGTTACAGTTTCAACTGGGGTAAAATTGTATCTGATAATCTAGCTAAGGATATTGCAGAGTACCAAACGGAAAAATCAAAAGGTCGACTGGTATCTTTTTACATGCCTGCATATATTATGGATGCTATCTATTACATGACTCCATTCCCCTTAATGAATTGGAGTTGGAACCCATCCTGTACCGAAACCATTCATTTTTATCACTCCAAACTATGGGAGGAAAATGTTAAAGATTTATTTTATGAAATTTGTCACTACATAGTGATACATGTGCACCAAATTTTATATGGATACTCACCCCCTCGGATTTCAGAGCAAGTCATGGAAAACCTCAAAAGAGTTGTTGGTTGGTTTATTGAGGAAAATTTCTCTTATGTCAGAGTATTTGGTTGCTCAATTCCTCCTCACGCACTTCCAAAGTTCCTTCCAGACAGACTGGTGTGCATGGAGGTGGCCTACCAAATAGTAACAAGAGGCATTGGAACATAGTTAAAAACATCTCAGAAGAAATTCTGGCCAATTTTTTCTGTGTAGATTGGCAAGTTTTGTTTTCTTAATCTTGGCCATTCTAAAGTGGAAGCCGCAGCATTAGAAGACATTAAAATGGTAGATCTTGAACTCAGAAAGAATGAACCCTAAAAAATTGTGGGAAATCATCTAACTCGGTGCAACATCATGAAAATGTTTGAGCATGAAAATTCTCCCTGTGATGACATGTTCAAAGGAGCCAAAACATACGAGGAGATATTAGACAGATTTCAAGTACTATCACCTGACCTACAGACCAACTTTCTCACTTTCTGGAAACATAGGCGAAGCGGTTTGCCAAATATGCTATAGGAATAATCAACAACCTCTCCTCCAGTACAAGAAGGTATTACCCCAGGTTTTGGATCAGAGGCTCAGGATAAAGGAACTACAAAAGAAAATCCAAAGAAGACTGAAGCATCTTCACAAAAAGAGGAATCTCCACAAACCGAAACACCTCCAAAGTCGAGTCAAACGACTCCTCCTTTATCATCAACTATCCCTGCTGATATCCCTAAAACAAAAGGAGAAACTCAATCTACAGAGTTAGGTAGCCCTATTGCATCATTGACCCTTTTACAATCAAGTTTTGGGACTCCTAATTTGGAAGTTATATATGAAAGTGACCTTACTCCAATCTCTAGAGAAGAGATACCTTCCTTTGATTACTTTTTTAGTAAGAAGAGGAGAGCTATGGTAAAGCAGGAAATGAATTTGAAAGGAGAAACAATGGTAAAGAAACACAGAGTGCTTGTAGATGGATAGAACCTAGAGGAGGAATATTTCACCACAGAAGCAACAGGTTCTATGGGAGCCTTGGCAACATCTAATCTATTTACAATTGACAATCTGAAAACCAGGCTGAAGCAAAGGAACCAAATGATAAGCCAGCTACAAAGTCAAATAAAAAATATTGAGAAAAATATCAGAGAGGAGATAAATAAAGGAATTGAGCAAGCCAGAGTTGTTGACCAACAGGAAATTCAATCTCTTAAATCAAGTCTAGGCGAGATGAACAAGAATATGCAAACAAGTCAAGTGAAAGTTATTCGGCAAGAAAAACTTGTAAGACAACTACAGGCTAAATCAAATTCTATTAAAAATAAGGTGATAGATTTAAAGGTTTTTCAAGCCCAGACACCAGAGGTGCATACGAAGATAGAAGTAGAGCAACAAAGATTGATTTATAAAGTAGAAGTTATTCAGAACTATTTCCAAGAAGTAAGTCAATCTTTCAATAACATTGTTTTGAAAGAAAAAGAGGTTAAAGCAGCCCGGACTACTTTTCAAAAAGCAGTGGTACTTTCAGAAAAAGAAGAGGTATCAAAAAATCCAAGACTGTTTGTCACAGAGAATATCATAGGTGATATCATGCTTAAAGTATGGGATGCAAACATAGCCGAAAGCAAGAAAATGGCCAAGGAAGTCAAGGATTATTGCGAAGAGACTTTCTATTTGTTAGACAAAAGATCGTTAGGAATTGGAGAAGACAATTGTTCTGGGCTACTAGGACATATCAATATTTTAAAACATCAATTGAAACTTAAGGATAACTTGAATGAAATTCAAGTTGAAATTTCACAATTAAAAGAAATTGATGTTACCCAAATAGACAAGAGGCTGGTGAAGCCAAATTTAAAATTGCAATCAGTTAAATTTGCTGACAAAAGGATTGAAGACCGACTTCCGAAATTTCAGAAAAAAAAATTATCTGTTCGAGGCAAAGGATATACTAGAGCCTCTTAGATATTTTGTGCATTTTCTAGAAAAATGTATTGAATGTCTCGGACCAAGAGAAGGAGATACTTCGAAGAAGCAATGAAGTATCATATTGTAAGCTTATATTATCAAAATGATGGGGAAATAAAAGATAATTATGCAAATGGTTCAAGTTTGAAAATTTTGCAACCGTTATCCCCAAGAAGTTAGGAAATCACCAACTGTCAAGAATTGGTGACTTGGTATAAATATAGTTTCATAAGACTTAGAAAAGGATTTTTGTAGCCAATTGTACTAGAGAAGTTTCTCATTTACAGTGATTAATGAAAATACAAACGAAGATTCCATATTCTGCCAACCCTGAGTTATGTGTTCCTCTTTAACTTTCATTTTCAACATCTTTCCCTCATATATCTTTGATGAATGCCCAACTCCAATTTATTACAACATCTACTGTGGTTTAGAGTTATTTGGTTATCTAATTGTTTATAGTTTTTCCCCTGTGCTTGCTATTAGCAGGTTCAAGACCTGTAGATTATTCAGGTTACTATATTTTTATGCTTCATTAGAGATCTCTTGTCTTTCTTCTTCCCCTGTTGCAAAGTGATATTCCTCCATGATTGATGCCTCATTTTGTTTAAGCAAATTTATGTTTTTCTCCCATCACTTTCATAATTTTCAAATTTAACTCAGGAACAGGAAACGACCTCCGAAATTATTATGTTACTAATTTAAGTTTGGGATTTTTCTCTTATAATCTAAAATAGAGATAGTAAACCCTGGAAACAAAGTATTAGATATTTTAACCTTTATCCCTCATGAATGTACCTGTTACAAGACAGCCCAATATAGAGCCCGACCTTTCAGATCAAAATGGCATCACTTTAAATTTATTTAACACTATCTTATAGACAACAAGCACCCGGGTGGAATTAGAACGTTCATGGAAAGCAATTGAAAGGGATATAAGCATCCAGGAGAATTGGGAAGCTAGACAGAGACAGTTAAGAAACCAACCATACCTTTCCTCTAAATAATTGACACCTTTACACCTTAACTCTCTCTACATTTTTTGGATGCCTTGACAGTATACTTTAGAGCCTTAAAGTGTAAACTCAGGAACAACATATTTTTTGGCCCCATTGTCGGGGATGAAGTAACGAAATTTTATTTCCCTGGGAAGAATGACATCGATATTTCCGTTCTTTGATAGTGAACAAGGGTTGATAAATTTATAAGGCTACTTTCATCTTTCACTTGGTGACTCCACGATTAATAAACTAGATTTTAAACGAAAGAATACTATAAAGAATCTAGACGAAAAATAGACTTCGTCTGTATCCGACCCAAAATTTTTTTTAAAATAAAGAAGATACCTTAAACATATGGCTTCATCAAAAAATAAGATTTATCAACCTAAATTCACATCGTCGAATGCTAAGGACCTAATTGAAAGTTTAAATACCTCACCTTTTTGCGGAGAACCATCCACCGATAGAATCAAAACCCTAGATCCTGGATTGGTCTTACCCTATTTTAAAACTAAGAATTTCTCATCTGTTTCTTTCACCAATAGAGGTAAAAGATCAGTCTCACTTCCCCCTTCGATAAACATCTCTTCACCTCTCGAAGCTCAGTTTACCATCTCTCAGAACTCTCACGAGTATACTATATATCTTGATTCATCTCCTATTGATTCCCCTGTATATTCACCCTATGAGTCTGAAGAAAATAGTCCCCATTTTCTAAGCCCCTCTTTTTCAAGTTTCCTATCCCTTGACGACGAGTTTCCTCACCCTATTTTTCCATATTTAGGTACAATCGAAGGGTTACAAATCTCCTATAAAAAACCTCCTTATAATCTCCAAGTTTCGACCTCTAAATTATCAATGGTTGTGGACGGAGGAGGTGGGGCTGGGGGTGTAGCCATAGGGGGTGCTCAAAGAGGAGGAGAAGGTGGTCAAATACCACTCCCCCTAATTTTTGCCAAAGTATCTTCTAGATACACTCCTTTGGTCCTCCCTGTTCCTCTCCATGACCTACCGGAAAATTGCATGAAAAATCTACAGAAATTCACAGGAGAAGGGGACTTAACCACAATCGAACACATCAATTTATTTGATCAATTCACAGACATCCTTGGTATTGAACACGAGGATGTTTATTCGATATTCCTGGTTCATACTTTTGAAGGATAGGTGGGAACCTAGTTCCGAGGTCTACCAGCGGGATCAATACGTTCATACGATGAACTAGAAAATGCTTTTATTAGACAATGGGGAGAAAGGAAAGACCATATCTACTATCTAACCTAATTTGGGGCTCTGAGAATGAACAAATCTGAATCAGTTCTCATATTTACCCAAAGGTTTAATAAATTATATAATAAAATTCCAGTCGAGGACAAACCTTCCCAACCCGCAGCGAAAGTAACTTTCGCTGGGGCTTTTGACCCTGATTTCGCCCTGTTGTTGAGGGAGAGAAGATCAGTAGACCTTACTAAAATGCAAGATGATGCTTTAGAAATTAAATCAAACATGATGGCATCAGGAAAGCTAAAAACAAAATTCGAAACAACAAACAAAGAAACCAGAAGGTACAGAGAACAAGGAGGACCCTCAGAAACCAGAAGGTACAGAGAACAAGGAGGACCCTCAGAAACCAGAAGGTACAGAGAACAAGGAGGACCCTCATAAACCAGAAGGTACAGAGAACAAGGAGGACCCTCAGGATCCGGAAGTTCTTTGGAACACAAAATGGACGACATGGAAAGAATAATTAAATAATTGTCAAATAAGATCTCAAGAATGGAATTAGATCAATCAAGTAGTGATCATTTCCCCAGAAAGGATTTCAAAAAAATTCCTAACCCTCAAACACAACAAAGGCAAATTAAAAATGAGGACCAAAAAATCCAAGCTCCTTTTAAAAGTGGAAACTTTATAGGAGGAGAAGACATGGAAGATCTTGAGGAGTTAGAGGAAGACATAAATAATCTTGGTGATGACTGTCATCAACCTTATTTGACGAGACAAGATTATGCAAAATATTTAAATACATAACACAAATCTGAGAGTAACAAGAACAACAATGTTACAAAAGATTCAACTTATCAAGGAATCACAGATGATATAATGGCCGAACTCCACCACAAGTACAATATAAGGCCTAGAAACAAGAGTTCCACAACCGCCCCAGTAAAAAAGATCCTACCAAGGGGAAAAACAGACGAAGCGGTTTCAAAAACTGTTGAAAAGTAGACTGCTAAAACCAAGACCACTGACAGCCAGCCTACCAAAATAAAGTCAGCAGAAACACCCATCATAAAAACACAGAAAGCGGAGGTTCCTATAACTGAAACAAAAGCGTCACGACAAAGGAAAGATGAAAAGAAGGGGACAGAAGCCCAAAACATAGAGATCAACAAAACAACAAGAAATTTTAATCTAGAAAATGAAATTAATAAAATCAAAATTCCTAAACCTCTTGTCGAACTATCAAAAAATCCAATATACAGAAAGAAAATCGCTAAAATGATTATCTTTTTAGAAAATGAAATCTAGGACAATGTTATAAACTTAGAATATGACAAGCCTAACATAATTTTTGGCCCACGTTCTGAAGGTGCCAGAGATACAGTTGCCCCCTTCTATATCATGCTAACTGTGTACGATCACTTGCTCCACAATTGCATGCTAGATTCTGGAGCCTCTCACAATGTAATGCCTAAAGCCATTATGGATAGACTTGGTATTGAAATCACTCTACCTTATGGAGATTTGTATTCATTCGATTCAAGAAAAGTTAAATGTATAGGCATGATAAAATACCTAGTAGTTAATCTTGCACAGATACCTGCAAAAAGCGTTCTAATGGATGTGGTGGTCGTTGATATACCCTCGAATTATGGCATGATGTTATCCAAGTCTTGGGGCACCAAGCTTGGAGGATCCCTCCAAATTGACATGATGTACGCCACAATCCCGATCTTTGGAGGACAATTCACACGCTTATACAAAGAAACCAGGTTGGCATTTACAGTAAGTGACCCTCTAAACCCAAACAACTACCCTGTTTATATCACTGATCAAGATTTAGGGAATTGTATTCTATTTATTGATGATGATACCAATGTATGTATAGAAGAAAGTTGTACAAAAAAGAAAAAATAAAAAGAAGAAAAAAATAATAAAGATGTATATAGTTCAGGAATTTGGAAAATGTTCTTTGACGGTGCTTCATCTTGTGAAGGAGTATGAGCTGGAGTGATGTTAGTGGCACCTTATGACAAGTTCATCATACCTTTTTTATTATAGACTACAATGGGATATTGATTATACTAACAATGTTTGTGAGTATGAGGCTCTAGTACTAAGACTAGAAGCTGCCAGAAAATTAAAAATTAAGAACTTAGAAGTCTATGGTGATGCTGAACTGATCATAAAAAAAATCAATCGTCAATACTAGGATAAACACCTGAGGCTGAGAGCCTATAGGAACTGTTCTTGGGATCTAATTGAGAACTTTGTTTCATCAGTTAATGCTCATTTCATCCCTAGGACTAAAAATCAATGAGCAGATTCGCTGGCTAAAGAAGCCTTGACCTTCACACCTCCAATGGTTTTTAAGCTTAAATATCATATAGAGATGAGACATTGGCCCTCCATACCAAATAACATACAACATTGGAAGGTTTTTTAGGACGATGAACAACTCAATGTCTTTTTAGAAATGGTAGATGAGTTTGCCGAAACTCATGTTGATCAAGGAAACCAGAATGATCCTACTTTGATCATGCAAGAAGGTGAAGATCCCCAAGAGTTTCAAAATAAAATTTCAGATCACCACATGCTTGTATTAAAAAATAATCAGATCCCCAAAGGCCTAATTCCATTAGAGAGGTTATTTAATCATGATGATATCCCTTTGAAGTCCACTTTAAAACCTCAACCAGAAGAGGTTGAAGATTGTGACATAGTTACCAAATAAAATCCAAGGTTGGTAAAATTATCCAAGTACCTTCCCTCTGAAATAAAAAATAATTATGTCGAGTTACTTAGACAATATAAAGATGTTTTTTCTTGGTCATATGACGAATTGAGAACCTATGCCACTACAATAATGGAACATAAAATCCCTCTGAAACAAGGTGTCAAACCTTTTAGGCAAAAACTCAGAAAAATAAACCCCATACTGCTTCCAGTAATAGAGAAAGAAGTCAAGAAACTCTTGGACACCAAGATCATTGTCCCACTAAGATACTCTAAGTGGGTGGAAAATTTAGTCCCAATAAGAAAGAAAAACGGTGAAATCAGACTGTGCGTAGATTTTAGAAATCTAAACCGATCATCACTTAAGGATAATTATACATTACCCAAGATGAATCATGTCTTAGAGAAAGTAGTTGGAGCTAATATAATGTCCATGATTGACGGTTTTTCAGGTTACAACCAAATTGCAGTGCATCAAGATGATAAAGAAAAAAATGCGTTCACTACCCCTTGGGGTACTTTTATGTATGACAAAATGCCTTTTGGCTTAATGAATTCAGGAGAAACCTTCCTACGAGCTATGGATATCACCTTTGTCAGAGAAAGAGATAAGTTTGTTGTTATTTACCTTGATGACCTAACTATTTTTTCTAAATCTGATGCAGAACATTTAGTACACCTCAAGTAGACTTTCGAGAAATGTCCCAAATTTGGTTTGTCACTAAAGCCCAAGAAATCTCATTTCTCAATGCAAGAAGGTAAACTCTTGGGTCATATAGTGTCCAGGGATGGAATCAAAATCAACCCGAAAAGGATAGAGGCAACAGATACTATAAACATTCCTAGAAATGTAAAATAAATTTAATCTTTTTTAGGAAAAATATATTTCTTGAGAAGATTCATCCCTAACTTTGTTGAAATCGTAAAACTGATTACAAATATGCTTAAGAAGGACAGTGAGGTGAAGTGGACAACCGAAGTTAAAGCGTCATTTCAACATATCAAGAGAGTGATAAGTGAAGCACCAGTTCTAGTGAGCCTAGATTATACAAAGGAGTTTCTAATTTTCTCTTTTGCCTCAGAACACACTATCACAACTGTATTATTACAGAAAAATTAGGAGGGTTTCGAGCAACCCATTGCGTTCTTTAGTAAAAATCTCAGAGACGTTGAGTTGAAATATGACATATTAGAAAAACAAGCTTATGCAATGGTAAAATCTCTCAAATATTTCATAACTTGTGTACTGCACTCAAAGACCATTGCTTATGTGCCTACAAGTTCTGTTAAGGATATACTGGTTCAGCCTGATAGTGACGAAAGGAGAGGTAGATGGTTAGCAAAAATTTAGGAATTTGACCTAGAAGTTAAACCAACTAAGCTCATTAAAGGTCGGGGGTTAGCTAAATTGATGGTTGAATCAAATTTGAAAGCACTTGGAATAAACCATTTGCAAGAAAATGCGATTTTTTTTGAGATAGATGAACTCGATGTCGTTGCGCCCACAATCAAAATTCTACCCAAATTCTCTTCTTCAGATTGGTACCATGATATTGTTTCTTATTTACTGACCCTTTAGTGTCCCAGTGCACTAACTACATCCAAATCTAGGACATTGAAGTTGCACACTGTAAAATATTGTATTATAGATGGTAAATTGTATTGGAAGGACCCCCTGGGTTTCCTACTGAGTTGCTTAGTAGAAACCGAAACAGAAAGGGTTATAGATGAATTACACAAAGGAGTGTGTGGAGGACATCATTCTTGGAGAGAAACACGCTATAAGGTCCTAATAGTCGGGTATTACTGGCCAAAGTTATTCACAGATGTAAACACTAAAGTCCAAACTTCTACTCCTTGCTAGTTGTTTACAGGCAAGCAAAAAATCCCAGCTTTACCTTTAGTTCCAGTTAAAACTAAAGCTCCATTTCAACAATGGGGTCTTGATTTTATTGGAGAAATTCATCCACACTCTAGTGCTTAACATAAATGGATTCTAACTGCTAAAGACTATTTCACTAAATGGGTGGAAGCTGTACCTACAAGAAACATGATTGATTCGGTAGTGATCAGTTTTTTGGAGGAAAATATTTTATCCAGTTTTGGCTGTCCCCGAAAAATAGTTATTGATAACGCCCAAGAATTCAAGTCTATGGCCATGATAGGCTTTTGTCAAAAATATAATATTGTGCTAGGACACTCCACGACTTACTATCCATAGGGTAATGGTCTAGTTGAGTCATCTAACAAAAGTCTGATTACTATAATTAAGAAGGTTTTGACCGAAAATAAGAAAGCATGGCATGTGCATTTAAAATATGCTTTATGGGATAACAGGATAAGTACCAAAAGGTCAATTGGGATGCCTCCATTTCAGATGATATATGGTACTGAATTCATTTTACCAATAAACCTAGCACTGCCAGTAATGAAACTCTGGCAAGACTCAAACGAAGAACGAAATGGCATTACCAAGAGGATAAACTAGTTGATTGAAGTTCAACAAAAGAGGGTTGAAGTAGACGAAAATCTATAGAGATATCAAGATAATATGAAAACTTTATTCGATCAAAAAGCTAAAGATAAAGAATTCCTCCCTGGTGATTTGGTCCTAAAATGGAAAGCCAGGAAAGAAGATGCTAATAAAAATGGCAAGTTTGATCATATTTGGTGCGACCCATACAAGATTTCAGCCTCTGAGGGAAAAAATGTTTTTCATTAGAAAATCTCGATGAAAAGATATTTAACGCCCTTGTCAATGGGCGGTACCTTAAACACTTCATGCAGTAATATGTTTCAGAACTTTCTTTGTACATACCGGTTTGTTTTTTATTTTATTTATATTTATTTTTCATTAGGTAACTTTTATTCTCTAATACAAAGAATCATTGTTTGAAATGAAAAATATAAAAAATATATATATACAAAATAGGTCAAAATTTTGCAATAAGAAACTTTCTGATTTACTAGAGTTCCTGACAGATATCATGTTGATCTTATTTGCAAGAGAGTTGCAGATAAGCCATGAGACTAGAAATGTCAAGAAAAAAAAGGTGACATACATGGATGTCCACGTTAAATACTTCCTGAAAAAGGTAATAAATTAACAGTCTGTTGGGACG
>SNQJ01S0125280.1:26496-41003 GCA_010110895.2 Picea sitchensis | reverse complement strand
TACTGGGGAAAGTTCCCCAGTATGTTCGCCATTATGTTATCACTCTATAATTTTCCCAAGGCTATGGGGTAGTCACAGAGGAAACATCAAAACCACTTTGAGTCTCGGATCTATCCCTCCAAGACTCAGAGAGGGATATCTCTACCTGATATAGATTTCTTTGAGGAGGATATTAGGCTAGTTATGCAGAGCATGGGTTTGTTTATGGATTTTTAATTGGTTTGGTTGAGACATAAAAGGACCATTGGGAAAAATGGAGTCAAAGATCAAAGATGATTGAATGAATAAATAACAAAGACATATATAACCAAGCAAGATAGTCACATAAGTGGATTCTTATAATTTGTGATATGGAAAAGAAGCATAGATTAGCGTCCAATTTAAATGCAGAGCAAAGCTCATCTGAATTCTACATCCAATTTTCAGAAGGAAAACATTAATATCATTTAAATCCATATTAGGGTGTCTAAGACAAATCCTGAAACATAATCTTCTTATAAATGATAAAGAAACAAAACAATATAAGAAACAAGGGAGTAACAATTTACATCAGAAACACTTCACCACAGAGAATGACACGAGAGTCTGGAAATAAATTCTTAGTATTCATTCATTATAGTCAATTAACGCCTGTGAGAATTTTTACATTTAGGTAATCCCAAGTCCAACCCTTTCTTTCATAAAAGTTATAGGCTTTATAGCCTTTACATAACAATTCAAGATCCTATAAAAATGGATTTGAAATACTTAAAATAGAATAAAATCAAAACTAGTATGATATATCAGATCTAGTCCTGATTTAAGGGTCAACCCTTATCAACTAGATCTTCAACAGTATTCAACAACATTCAACACTATCTGATATCTTCAATATCTTTCCAAGTGATGACAGGGCATTTCGAAATCCTATTTTGACAAATAAGTAGTTTTTTAACAAAAAATTGAAAAGCCACTTAACCTTCTTGCCTTAGCATCTGCCTCAAAAAATGGAAACAAATGATGAACTGTATCCTTTTAATCTTTATCTTTCATTTGGAACCCCTTCCAAACAATCTGGAAAAAAAAATATCTAATCTGAGCAAAAAGATGAGCATTATGCCAGTTTCTGCATTTTCGGTGGCTTACAGGTATAAAACAAAGTAGGATGTTTTCGGAAGCTAACAACGCTTTGAAGAAAATGAATAAGATGCCAAAAATCCTGAGTTTTCCACAACCTTTCAAAACTGCAAAAAATGGATTTTCTTCGATCTACCTACTCTTTGGGATCCTTATCTAGGTTCTCAGCAACTTCTGCTAGAGATTTTAAATCAGTATGTGCTCTTGGCTTAGGGTTTTTAAGCCTTAGATTGATCCTTAAACCTCTAACCATTTTAAGAAACTTACGATTCTCCTTGAGCAATCTCTTATTCCTCTTCTATTCCTTTACATGCATTTTAGCTAACCTTTCAAAACAATATCTTACCTCATATGATGTGTTGCTTATAGTCTGGTTTTGGGATTTAATGACCCTCTCCAGCAACTTCATCTCTGATATTTATTTTTTAAGCTTTTCAATCTTTGATGTTGATTTCTTTGCTTTGCTTGTTGATGCTTCAGGAATCTCCAAGTCTGGAACCTCTAGTGAAAAAGGTGCTTCTTCAAAAATAGATTGCTAATGAACCTCTCCTTCTACTGACTCTAAATCCTCCTCTGAATCTGTATAAGGAAGATTCATGACATTTTTGTCAGGGGCACTAGCTTGCCCTTCTATAGATTAACTGAAATCAAGCTTCTTTTTAGCTCTCTTAGAATTAGAAGAAGAAATTGGCTCCTTTATTTGTACTGGGGAGATGGCTCTTCTTTTCCTTTTACTGCTCATGGTTGTAGAAGATTTCTGGGATGAGATCTTCTTCTTGTCCTTGGGCTGGGGTTTTGGTTAAAATTCTCCCTAGAAAAGAATATGCTCCCAAGTATTATTACTCCTCTGCAATTCTTCAAGCATTATAAGCATGATGAGGCTATGATGGGAGAGCCTACCCTGCACCTTGCTAGGTTTGGCTTGGACCTAGTGTACTGTCATTTTTTCAAGATTCTGTGAAGGTAGAAGGGTAGATTCAAAGGGCATCTACCTGTAAAATGGTTCATAATATTGAAATGGTAGAACATTACTCTACCATATCTACCTTCACATGTGATATATACCTGAATTGCTTTAATAAAATGTTGCCACTTTTCTTCCAAGAAGGATCTAGGGATATCCTTCTTCCAAGTGATACATTTGTGTTCGGTCTTGAGATAAGACCTGAATTCAATGTCTTTAGTAGTGGTTGATTTGAACCATATTTCACCAAATATAGGCATCTCTGTTGTTGTTGAAACAATAGCTTCATTAACTTGTACCTCAATTGTTCCAACTGTGGCCTTGGATCCATCAAAGGTCAATGCAAATACCTTAGCCACACCTTGATGAAATCCTTGAAGTTTTTCACAAAACCTATAGCAGCCAGCATCTCTGAACATATGGAAAATCCTAGGGTGAGATTCCAGATATGTTATGTCATTGAGCTCCTTCCTGAGCAGAGATCCTCCCTTCTTCATCTGCAAAAACAGTTGTCAATACCTGCAATATAATAAAATCAGGCTTGGGGAGACACAATGGCATTGATAGGGGACGAATTGATGTTCGGGAAGAGGAAAAATGTGTGATATGGGGGAAAAGATTTGAACGAAAACCCTTGATAAAGAATGAAACTCAAATCACAATGATGACTGCATCATTCGGTCATGATAGACACCATGTGATAGATTAGGTAAAATGAATGATACAAGCTTATGATGATCGGATCTACTAGATTAGGGTTAAATAGATCTCACTAAATAATCATATCAGACAAACAATCACTTGCCCAGATCATATCATGATCCAATTCCAGTTAATTTCGGCAGCACTTGAGATGATGATGTTATGTACTAATGGTGGTTTGAGAGTCAAATGGGACAGTATGACTGTTATCTGACTCTGTGCTTTCAGTATCTTAGAGAGCCTCACATATGTCATTTTAGCTACCAAAAGCGACGACTTTTGGCAGCCTAGAATACTTTGAAAAATATCCCTTAGCTGCTGAAAGTGAAATTTTAGAGTTTTTTCTAAATAAAAGTACAGACTCATCACTTCTTGAAAAGACAAGTGAAAAACTCATCCTAAAGACACTTAACTCATGAATAAAAAATAAATATTTCATCTAATTATCCATCCTATCACCTAATGACCATAACTTGGGAAAATTTATTTCAATAGACAACAAGACCAGCAAGCCAAGAACTCCATCACGAGACCCACCAATCACATATAAATCATAAGGTCTCCTATCATTATAGGATACTAACAAGGTGTATTCCATTTCTATTTTTCCAATCTGAATTTAGAAAACTTAGATGGCATTTCCTCCATATTTCTTAGCATCTCCTCCAAGGAAATCTTATGATTTTTGGTATTTGATGAAGAGGACTTATATTTTTCTTTTATCATTCCCTTATCTGACATCGTCTTGATATGTTCTACTGCTAGAATGTTGGATTCAACTTCTAGAGATGAATCTTGCATATCAGCCAAAGTGGTTGATCTTCTTTCCCTTAGTAGCAAACAAAAATTAGCATCAAAGGCATTAGCATAAGTGACATTTTCTAATATTTCAATTGGCCTAATATCATTTGGTATCTTCTGGTACATCCAATTAAATCTCTGAGAGAATTCAGAGACAAATTCACCATTTTTTCTTCGAAGATTGTTGAATTATGTCATGTAATACAAATCATTTTTATTGTCTCCCCACTTTCTCAAGAAGGTAGCATCAAGGTTTGTGATACTAGTAATGGAGTTAGCTCTTAAGTTCTTTAACCACTTCCTCACTTATCCATCCAAACTTTGGACACAAATCCTCATCCATACATCATCATAATCCACTTGAAAAATCTTAGCAAAGGAATAAAAATATGTCAAATGTTCCTCTATAGTTGTTTACCCTTCATTTTCAAACCATGGAAGGTACTTCATGTAATCATTTCCTCGAAGAGGATGGATATTATTTGGAAATACTAAAGGTGCATATATTGCAACCCTAATAACATCCATTGGATTGGGTGGTGTTGCACCTGCCATGGTTTGACCACCTAAAGGTTGATTTATATGTGGTGATTGTGGTGATGAGGGTTTGGGGATATTCACCATTTGAATATTTGGAGAAGACTGTAGAATTTCTTCAGCAAGTTTTTCAACAGTGACGATATTAACTTGAAAGATAAGATTTGGTTTCTCTTCTTGAATTTCTTCAAGGATTGGGATCTTTTCTAAGGGAATGTACTCTTCTCCTTCAAGGAATTCAAGGTTTTCCTCAGATTTATATATACTCTTAGGATAGGTTGTGTAAAACGATTTTGGTTCAACAAATTCCTCTTTTCCCGAGGTGGATTCTTCATAAGGAGGTAAAAGAAAAAGCTTCTCAGACACTAATTTTTTAAGAGATTTAGACATTTTTAGGATCTTCTCAAGGTCTGAAATAGAAGGCACATTTGGAGATTTTGGATGGACTCTAGTCCCCTTTCTCTTTGGAGCCATAGTGTCTTATGTGGAGTCACCAAGTGAAAATATATTCCAGACAACTTGTTCCTAGTTATAGTTTCACCATATACAACTAGATCTATAAACTTTTTTCATTCTACCCAAGGAAAATATCATCATTTCGTCCATGACAATGGAACCAAAAGATGTTAGAGCTAAAAGTCAACTCAAGAATTCTATTGAGTTAAGCCTATCACACCTTGTTTGAAAATGTTCAATAGGGGGTTTTAAGATGGATTAATCCTTGCTTGAATTGGAAGGGAATAATGATCTGATATGTTAGGATCACTTACCTAGGTGCAGCAAGTCAGGTAAATAAAACTAATGGCTAGCAACATAATATTTTAAGTGAAGTGATTTGAGAGAAGGGAAAAAACAAAACTGATAAATCCACCAATAACAAATCTTGTTCTTAATGTCCTTATACAACATAAGAATAAACCTTTATCTAGAAATCATTCCAGATAAGATTTAAGGAGAAGAAACACCAATGTGGAAAAGATTACTAAAAACCCTTTAAAGAAACCTTCTTAGCACAAAAGCAATTGTCATAAGCTCGTATAACATCAACAAAGTGTTTCATAAGAAAACATGAAGATGATAAACATAGAAAGAATACAAACTAACCATTAACTTCATTAGCAGTTGATGTCTTTACATAGGAAAGATAGATCAAAAAAATCATTAGCAATACAATATCAAGCCAAAAACGAGGATTCAACCCTTTCTTCTTATATTTAATCAAATATATAGAGTTTTACATTAGTTTCATACATTTATGATCAGTCGGATATCTAGATATATCTCAAACTAACTCCTACAGGCCATGAGGGCGAATTTTGTCTATATCTATTGATACATAGAAAATAGAAAACAATTACAACTTAGATCCTATCATTAAGGAAACAATTTTTCATAAAGATAAGTGTTTTGTTGACTTTATTACACCTGGATGGTACACTACATCCTTCACGAGATCCACCTAATCTTTTTCCATCCATCTGATCATTTGTCATTCACCTGTTTCCAACACTTGGCAATAATAGATGACTGATTTGTATTGTCATCCACGAAAAAGAGGTTGTAACTTGACTTTAAAAAGGGATATTATATCCTGTCTTCATATTCCACAAAATATTACCCTCATCATCTTCTTTTCCCATCACAAAAAATGTGATTTTGTACTTTCTTCTGCAAAATCGATTGCTACAGGTGTTCTTGTAGCACCCATGTTTTCCATGTGAAGAGTGTTGCAGGAACTTAACATAGTGCTCTTTTAAAACCCGATATTAATATCCTTCATTCCTTTTCTTTCCCATCTTTTATCCAATCATTACTCAAAATAAGATACTGCCTCGAGATCATGAAAACAAAAAGGCTTTTATTCAAAATCCATCATTATAAGTCAAAAATTAGATTTTTGCATAAACACTTAGGATCTCAAATTGAAACTTTTCAATGGAAAAGGGATTTAGTTGCCTCAGCTAACACATCCAAGTTGTTACCTCTTATTTGCTTCATTTGAGAACAAGTTTTCATTCTCCCTGGCTTACCATCTTCATATCGGATCAAAGGATTTGGGCCCTAATTGCTCTATTTCTCTGTTTTCTTGCATAAAACCTATGTTTTCCTATAGGAGCCTTTTTATTTGTTGTTAGATCTTCTTTCTTTAGTTTCTTCTTCTCAACTCTGATTTTAGAAATGTCATTTCTTGTTGATGGATTTTTAATAGGTTTTGTAGGCTCTTCATCAATTACAATGACCTTATCTTTAATTGTAGGGTTATACATGGATTTAGACTTCAATATGAATCTTTTTTGGGGCCTAATACTCCTTTTTCTTACCAAATTTTTGTATCTATCAACATCATCTTAATAATAACTAGAACTAGGAGGATCTGTCTTAGAAATGGGTTCTTCAACTTGTATAGGGTTATGCAGGTACCTCTATTGTTTCAGGTTTTTCAATTTCATTCAAGATCATAGGTTCCTCTAACCTTTTACTTTTTCTTATATAAACTTTCTATGCATGAGGGAAAGGATTCCTACCTCCACCCAGTGTATGAGAAGATCCTTCACCTATTTGAAAACTGGTTGGAGTGTTCTCAACTCCTTCATTTGAAGTCTTGAAACTCATCTTCCTTTTATTTTTATTTGAAACAACATGTGGACTTGTGCTTGATTATGTTCCTAGCATTGGTTCAATAACCTTATCAATCGAATTTTGGGCAGGAGGATGAACTTATATTTTAAGCCTTGACCGGATCAAGAATTGATTTCATTTACTCTAGTGTTTCTCCATCTCTGCTTTAAAAAGTACCTTGATTAATCCTTGATGATAGATACCATGCGGGGAAGTATTTGGATTTTATTGAATCTTCATGGCCATTTTATTCAAGTCCCTCAAGAAATAATATGGCAGTCTCATCCTTTTAATCCCTGAAAAATGAAGGAGGAATCGTAGATGAAACAAGAACATAGTGGAATAACATCCTTCACATGTGATAAAGTGTTTGATCATCAGTAGAGCCTCCATGCATTCATCAACTATCCAGTCCCTAGGAATAACCTTGGCCCAATTTGGATCTCTATGTTCCGATTTCAGGAATTGATTGATATCCCCACCTGTGATTAATTTTTTCTTGAACCACTTCTCATCATTAGCAGGGATATTATAGGTTGATGTTATTGATTCTTCTGTGACCTTCATAATTAAATTAGCAATCTGAACCCTCTGTCCATCAAATACTTCAACAAATTCATGATCTACACCATAGTGATGACCATCTAATTTGGTGCAAAACATATACCAGTGAGCCCGGTCAAAGATATGTGTTTTTTCTTCGCATGCCTCCATGATCTCGGGTCCTTCAGCCTCCTTTTTGTTCACGTCTCCACTTTTTCCCATTCTGATTTCATGACTAGAAGACTAGATTCCTTGTTGTAGAAGTGGGATATGTCTGCTATGTAGATATATATATGGGATTTGTTGGCTATAAGGAGGAAATCTAAATTTACCAGCTGCGATTTGAACCTTACAGAAATAAATAAAAAATTAGATTAACAAAACTATTTTTTGAAAAAAACCCTCCGCGTGACGTCCTGGGTAACAGATACAAATAGATAAAAGTACTACCACCTTTGCATGTTGTGATATGGTTAGGTACTTGATAACTGCCTTGATTCTTTAATTTTTCCAGGTAGGATGATTCACATCTTCAAATTCCTTCCAACAATACGGGTGATGATGAAACATTGGGACAAGTGGAAGTTCTTGTAGCGTCTTGCATAAGATGTACTTTGGCATATTTGGAATGAAAAAAACTTAAAATTTGTTATCTAACTTAGTAATGATGAGAAAAACGTTATGACATGACGTATGATTTCTAATGAAAGGGTTTAAAATTTTAAATGATGTCATAGGATAGTCCTACAAACATGTGAAAAATTCTTCCTTTACCTTTTTAAAAGACTAAGTATTCCTCATTTCTCTCAACATAATACTATTTTGACCCCTTTGATAATATTATTAACACTTAAAAACCTAATGATGATAATTTATGGATTATACAAGAAAAAAATTAAAATGGAGAAAATAAGAGATGAAAGGTGAGGCTTTGAAGAACATAACAGGTGATAACATTGACCATAGAGGGGGCCTCGAAATCTTCTTTAGAAAAATCCTCATAGATAGCCATAAAAATATTTGTTTCCTTACACTTGTGCCCTAGAAAATATTTGTCATCATAATTATAACAAAGGCCCTTGAGTTGGAATTCATCCATTTCTTCCTAGGTCAATTTTTGGATCTTTAGTGGAGTGGAAGGAGGGGTGGGAGTGGTGGGTTTAGGGTGGGAAAGAAAGGGTGTTTGTATAGTTTGATAAAATACATCATGTTGTGTGATGCAAACCCCATCCTCTCACAGGGTCTGCACAACCTCCTGGTCTAGGATCGTTCTAGTCGGGATATGAAATTAGCTCACATGATCCCTCTGAGCCCAAAATATTAATGCCTAGGACTTTAAACCTTATTCCCGAGTGGAATTTTTCATTTTCGGGAGTCCCTGAGTGCTTACAAATCCTCCCCGAAGACCGAGGGCCAAACTTCAATCCCCAAAATTTTCGGGACTTCGATACTTTTGATTCCTCTTATCTCTTAATACAAACTTCACGATTTGTCAAACACTAGGTGACTAAATCAATGGTTCACAATGAACACTAATATTGACAGGTAAGATTATATCTTCGGGATTCATATATTTATTCACAACACCCTTTTTCCACAATTTTCCTGGATCGCCAAAATTTTCTTTTGTCAAGTTTCAGATAGACGGTCCACAAGATTCGATCAAATGGACGGTCCAGATCAATTCCCTTTGGGCTTCAATGATTTTATTTGGTCATCAAACAACACAACACTTTATATCTCTCGATGTTGAAATGTTGAACAAGTTCTCCTTTCTCCACGTGTCCCCTCCTAGATCCACCGCTAGGATGCCTTTCAGGACTTTAGTTATTTTCTCCTTGTTTTCACAATGCTTTTATTTCTCCGAAGTCTCAAGTTCCCAGACTGCAGGATCTTGTGCCATGTGTCCTCTCCAATGAATGGTTGGGATTAACTTTGGGACTTCGGGCCTCTGCGAGTCTCCACAACACTATGCTACATTTTCTTCAGAGTGTCATACCTCGGGATCTGTTGCCACGTACCCTTCCTGAAATCAATGATCTATATCTAATCCATACTTCAGGACTCTAGAGAGATCTACCTCCTCTTCCCACTATTCTCCTCTAATATATATCCTCCAAACTGCCTGATCTGAAGATGTGTGTCTTTATGATGGATGGCCCAGATGAACTCCGGCCTTCAGGACTTCTAGAGTCCTTGTTGTCATAGCGGTAGACCTAGGGTTCAATGCTACAACAACGCACCAAAAAAACCCTAACTACTGGCCCTTTCGGAAACACCTGCAAAGCAGATGAAATCTCACTCGAGTTAGAGGCAGGGGTGGTTGCAGGACTCAGGTATTTGCAACCTTAGCTGGGACACAGATCTATGATTACAATACTTAATAGAGAACTTAGCACAGTCAGTCATTATTAGTTAACCAATATATACTCCGCAAAGAAAATAGAGCATCGCAACATTCACCTTGATCTAATGTATTTAAGCACTTAGCATAACGAACTGGATCAGATCTAGTAGATTCATCATAAGCACAAAGAACAAATAGATCTATCTATCTATCTATATCAAGCACTTAGAAAATAACATATAGATACATCAGAACATTGCACAGAGTAGAATAACACAGTATTTACGGGGTTCACCCCCACCTTGGGGATACATCCACCAACTCTTCTTCCTTATTAGCTTCAATTAGTCATCTACATGCACAGATCCACAAAAACCCTACTCTGCATAGGACAGGAGATCTGAGTGCACCTCGCCAGATCCTCCTTCCCCGAGCTAGGTCTAGCACAAATCCTTTCACAGTCTGTTACAACCACTTACACTTAGCTACACAAGTTCTCACAGTATGCACAAAGTATATACAAACCATACTTGCACTTTTTCACTTATCTTATCAACCTTACATCACATAGATATTCACTTTCTTACATTGCTTAGACATATATTTATACTTTAAAAAATAGGCCTAAACATGGGTAAACCCATGGGCCGACATCCCATACCCATTATATATTCCCAAATCCCCAAAAAAGGACCCAAAAAGGGGTCGAGAACCCACGATATCTACTTCGTCTTGCGCTCTGTCTTCGACAGGCTGGCGAAGTCCCAAAATAGGTCAACATGACCAAGAATCTTCCCAAAACTTGGTCAAGGGACAACAGGCCCCCAAAACTCACCTATGACTCATCCAGAGTCACTCTGGTCTGACTAGTTCTTCTTCAAATGCCTCAAGCTTGGCTCATCCTGCTTCGACTTACTGTTGTGGTACAACCTCTTATTCGTTGAACTCTTGGATGAATGCATCGTTGATAGGTCCCTCTAGACGTTGTTCAGCTTTAGTGACAACCTTCTCTAGCTCTGCTCCTTGGCCTTCTATCTCTATAAACAATTGATAGGCCTTGTCTTGTACAGGTTGGAGCCTCTAAGTTACTTCCATAAATCTTCTTTGGATAGTATGTATTTTTTTTTGTGCATTGTGTTGCTCCTTGGAGCACTTCATTCTTTCCACAGCTAACAGGGACTTCAGTTGTGCCTGTCTCTTTTTGGCTTGATACTTCACCTCTTGGAGTTGTGACTCCAGTGCCTTCAATTTTGGGTTCTTCGTGAGTTGTTCATAGGTCTAGGAACTGCGATCAATGAGTTTCTTGCATTCCAGGGTAAGATCCTTTAGCCTTTCAACTACGCTCCGCGCGGTTTCTTCTCTTTGGTCTCTTATATCTTGTGGGGTCTTAGGTACAGTGCATAGCTCCAAATCTGCTATGTGTTGCTATAGTTGTTGGATGGCTTCCTATGATCTATTTCACCTTCTATGTAACACGGTCTTCTGCCTTGATTTCTAAGACTGTCACAGAGCGAAGTGCTTTGTTGACCTCTTCATTTACATCGAGTTGTTGCACAAGCAACTGTTCCTTTTCTTTTTGTAGTTGTGCTTTTTCTTCATCAAACTTCGCTTGGACAACAAGATTTTCCTATTCTGTAGCACTTCATTGCTCTACGAGTACTCCTTGTACTTGTGTCAAAGCTTGGGTGTCTTTCTATGTTTCTTCCTTTGCTCGTCGAAGGCAAGCTTCGGCTGTATCGGCTAGGTGGTGGAGTTCAGTTGGCTCATCTCCCAATTATGGCTCTCCCAGCGTAGTTGAGACTGGGCGGATGGAATGTAAGGCCTATTGTACCCCTCAGAGTTTAGTCTCAATTCGATCATACATATGTTCTTTCTTTGATTCTTGTTTCTATGCTATCTCCAATGAAGCATCTTGCAGGGCTGCTATGAGGAATTCGAAGTCATCAGAGGTGAGGACGATCTACATCTTGGTCATGGTGGCCTTCGATTTATTTTGGGAGGAAGGTTTCAGAGGTGAACCTTTCCTCTTCTTCAGGGGGTCAACCTTGTCTCCTTGCTTCTGTTCAACTTCTTTATCATTCAAATCTTCACCATCACCTCCTTTCTTTGGTGATATCGAAGTAGTCTTCACGGATGCGCTATCTATCTCTTGGACCTCTTCGGTCTCCTTTGTTCTACTAGGTCTGGGCATATCCTTCGCAATTTCTGGGTTGTCGATGTCAGATATCTGCATAGGGTATGCTAGAATAAGGAGGTTCGTTGACCCGTCCTTTGTGATCTCCTCCAACTCCTCCTCTGTCAACTTGTAGTAGGATTGAAGTTGTTGCTTGTGTTCATCGGTGTGTGTTGTGATGTAAATAAAATGTCGATCTGCGTTGAACTTCATCAAAGGTCAGAACCAGTGTAGAGTGTTCGGAGTCATACGAGGCTCGAACTGGATGGCTATATTCAGCTGATTGTAGTAGTTATGAAAAATAACATTTGACTTCCACTATTTATTCATGTCACTTGAATACCATAGTGTACTAAACTTCGCAACCAATGGTTCAAAAGGATTGATGTCTGGGAAGGTCGTACCTTCCTGCATATCCAGGGCAATAAAAGTTATAAGGATCAAGAGCCAGCTGAAATGAAATTCATATCCTTGATCATGTTCTTCTCTGCAGACGAGTTCCAACTGGTTCGCCAGGTACTTTGCCCAGTTCATCTAAAGGCCTTCAGCGCACTTCCCTGGGAGGTTGACTACAAAAGTGATGACTTGGGTAGGTTGGTTATTTCTTACTAACTTCCCTGCAATCAACTGAAAGGCGAGGCGCATTGTGCCACTCTGGATAGAAGCTACCTTGTAGCCTTGCGTGCCCTTCTTGACATCGCCATAAGTTTCCTTGATCTTCTGTGCTAGAGCGCGATCCATGGCTTTTCTCGGGTGAATTTCTTATGGATCGGGTCCTTGCATACTCAATCCCATGATCCGATTGATCAACGACAAATCAACTATTATACGGTGGTTTAGCCACAAATAACCACCATGGTAACAAGACAACAGCATCTTGACACATGCATTCACCTCCTGGTGTCTTCCGAAGTGGGGAATCTTCATAAAGTTCAATAGGGTGGACTGTGCGAGGTTCATAGTCCACGACTGGGGGATTATATTTGAATTCTTCCCCTTATTTTTGGTCAAGTACTTATGTGGGATGAGCATATTATAGACTTTTCAATCTTTGAGGTTGAAGTCGCTAAACTTCAACACTGCAATCTTATCTTGGTCTGCTCGAATTGCGTGTATTCCCTTCGAGAGGTACTCTGTAACCAAGGTGTATTCGAAATATCTGGGAACGTTTTCTCAATTTACTGTGATGCTTAGAGGTGGAATATAGGCGGGTAATATACTCGAGATCAATTTGGCATTCGCTAGATCATCCTTGTGCTTGGTTCACTTTTCATCTGATGGCCGAGATGGTCGGGCTCTGCAAGCAGTGGATGGAGAGGTTGGTAGTCCTCTCGTCGATGATTCTTGTACACCTATAGAAATCGACATGACACTTCCATTCATGAGGTCGATCAAAACTTCTTCAACAACTTTCTCGGTAGCACTCAATTCGTCCGACATACACACTCAGGGTTGGAAATCTTCAGGTTCGGAAGGTAACTTAGACACAGTAATGGGATAGAGAGCAAGAGCATGATGATCACTATGAAAAATCACCTTAGTCTGAGGGCTCAAACTCTCAGTTGGGAAAAGTGTTCTCAGTGCACGGCGCGACAGGATAAATAGGTAACTCAGCAACAGGTTTCTTGCAATGGGTATGAATCCTTCATTAACTATGTTATGTCCATTATGGTGCGGTCCCAACAATCGGATGGTGAGTTCTCCATCCATAAATGTCTTTCTACCCATTCGTAGTGTTGTTCTAACAGTTATAATGTCCCCAACGGATATATTGCTTCGTCATGGAGAAGTGCCATGTGTCATTGTTCTGATATCCCAGCGAAGCTCCAATTTTGCAAAATTTCCTTCTACAAGGTTCCCTCTGGAACCTTCTGTAATTTGTCGATCTTAGCTCTCTTCTTACTTAGCTTTATAGCCTTCTTCCTATTGAGCTTCATCTCGGTATGCCTTTTTCCATTCTGATTCGTATCTTCTTTTAGCATAGTTACTTCGCATTGTTGATATTCTTTTCTAAGATTCGAGGGTGATCCTTCTTCTTTATCTGGAATAGGTACTTCAATATTTTGTGGGTCTTCTAGTGTTCTTGCAAATTCGACATCCGGGTCTCTGGTGCTAAATAACTTCGATCTGTTTTCTTGCTCTTCAATAAAGTGTGTGATTGTTGGCATAGGGGCATACCCAGGGTTCAATGCTTCAACAACGCACCAACAAAACCCTAACTATTGGCCCTTTCGGCAACACCTGCGAAGAAGATGAAGTCTCACCCAAGGTAGAGGTAGGGGTGGTTGCAAGACTCAGGTGTCTGCAACCTTAGCTGGGACATAGATCTATGATTCTAACACTTAGCAAACACTTTATCATAGATTATTCATCAGTATTTAACCCTCGTGGAAATCTGCAGATGGCGCAGAGCACCGCAACATTCACTTAGATCTAGGTTAAGTTAGCACTTAGCAACAACAAAATAGGTCTAGCACTCAACACTTTCATATATGTCATATCTACATCCATACATCTAGGAAGCACAAAGAAAAGTAGATCTATCTAAGTATATCATAGCAAAGCACATAGCATAACCATATCAAAGCACAACACATGGAAATAGACACACACATTAGGTCAAAGCATAGAGCACAACACACAGGTTTACTGTGGTTCACCCCCACCCTGGGGCTACGTTCACAAAGTCTTCTTCTTCTTTATTA
>SNQJ01S0125280.1:9451-26486 GCA_010110895.2 Picea sitchensis | reverse complement strand
AATAAAGTCAACAAAACACTTATCTTTATGAAAAATTGTTTCCTTAATGATAGGATCTAAGTTGTAATTGTTTTCTATTTTCTATGTATCAATAGATATAGGCAAAATTCGCCCTCATGGCCTGTAGGAGTTAGTTTGAGATATATCTAGATATCCGACTGATCATAAATGTATGAAACTAATGTAAAACTCTATATATTTGATTAAATAGAAGAAGAAAGGGTTGAATCCTCGTTTTTGGCTTGATATTGTATTTCTAATGATTTTTTTGATCTATCTTTCCTATGTAAAGACATCAACTGCTAATGAAGTTAATGGTTAGTTTGTATTCTTTCTATGTTTATCATCTTCATGTTTTCTTATGAAACACTTTGTTGATGTTATACGAGCTTATGACAATTGCTTTTGTGCTAAGAAGGTTTCTTTAAAGGGTTTTTAGTAATCTTTTCCACATTGGTGTTTCTTCTCCTTAAATCTTATCTGGAATGATTTCTAGATAAAGGTTTATTCTTATGTTGTATAAGGACATTAAGAACAAGATTTGTTATTGGTGGATTTATCAGTTTTGTTTTTTCCCTTCTCTCAAATCACTTCACTTAAAATATTATGTTGCTAGCCATTAGTTTTATTTACCTGACTTGCTGCACCTAGGTAAGTGATCCTAACATATCAGATCATTATTCCCTTCCAATTCAAGCAAGGATTAATCCATCTTAAAACCCCCTATTGAACATTTTCAAACAAGGTGTGATAGGCTTAACTCAATAGAATTCTTGAGTTGACTTTTAGCTCTAACATCTTTTGGTTCCATTGTCATGGACGAAATGATGATATTTTCCTTGGGTAGAATGAAAAAAGTTTATAGATCTAGTTGTATATGGTGAAACTATAACTAGGAACAAGTTGTCTGGAATATATTTTCACTTGGTGACTCCACATAAGACACTATGGCTCCAAAGAGAAAGGGGACTAGAGTCCATCCAAAATCTCCAAATGTGCCTTCTATTTCAGACCTTGAGAAGATCCTAAAAATGTCTAAATCTCTTAAAAAATTAGTGTCTGAGAAGCTTTTTCTTTTACCTCCTTATGAAGAATCCACCTCGGGAAAAGAGGAATTTGTTGAACCAAAATCGTTTTACACAACCTATCCTAAGAGTATATATAAATCTGAGGAAAACCTTGAATTCCTTGAAGGAGAAGAGTACATTCCCTTAGAAAAGATCCCAATCCTTGAAGAAATTCAAGAAGAGAAACCAAATCTTATCTTTCAAGTTAATATCGTCACTGTTGAAAAACTTGCTGAAGAAATTCTACAGTCTTCTCCAAATATTCAAATGGTGAATATCCCCAAACCCTCATCACCACAATCACCACATATAAATCAACCTTTAGGTGGTCAAACCATGGCAGGTGCAACACCACCCAATCCAATGGATGTTATTAGGGTTGCAATATATGCACCTTTAGTATTTCCAAATAATATCCATCCTCTTCGAGGAAATGATTACATGAAGTACCTTCCATGGTTTGAAAATGAAGGGTAAACAACTATAGAGGAACATTTGACATATTTTTATTCCTTTGCTAAGATTTTTCAAGTGGATTATGATGATGTATGGATGAGGATTTGTGTCCAAAGTTTGGATGGATAAGTGAGGAAGTGGTTAAAGAACTTAAGAGCTAACTCCATTACTAGTATCACAAACCTTGATGCTACCTTCTTGAGAAAGTGGGGAGACAATAAAAATGATTTGTATTACATGACATAATTCAACAATCTTCGAAGAAAAAATGGTGAATTTGTCTCTGAATTCTCTCAGAGATTTAATTGGATGTACCAGAAGATACCAAATGATATTAGGCCAATTGAAATATTAGAAAATGTCACTTATGCTAATGCCTTTGATGCTAATTTTTGTTTGCTACTAAGGGAAAGAAGATCAACCACTTTGGCTGATATGCAAGATTCATCTCTAGAAGTTGAATCCAACATTCTAGCAGTAGAACATATCAAGACGATGTCAGATAAGGGAATGATAAAAGAAAAATATAAGTCCTCTTCATCAAATACCAAAAATCATAAGATTTCCTTGGAGGAGATGCTAAGAAATATGGAGGAAATGCCATCTAAGTTTTCTAAATTCAGATTGGAAAAATAGAAATGGAATACACCTTGTTAGTATCCTATAATGATAGGAGACCTTATGATTTATATGTGATTGGTGGGTCTCGTGATGGAGTTCTTGGCTTGCTGGTCTTGTTGTCTATTGAAATAAATTTTCCCAAGTTATGGTCATTAGGTGATAGGATGGATAATTAGATGAAATATTTATTTTTTATTCATGAGTTAAGTGTCTTTAGGATGAGTTTTTCACTTGTCTTTTCAAGAAGTGATGAGTCTGTACTTTTATTTAGAAAAAACTCTAAAATTTCACTTTCAGCAGCTAAGGGATATTTTTCAAAGTATTCTAGGCTGCCAAAAGTCGTCGCTTTTGGTAGCTAAAATGACATATGTGAGGCTCTCTAAGATACTGAAAGCACAGAGTCAGATAACAGTCATACTGTCCCATTTGACTCTCAAACCACCATTAGTACATAACATCATCATCTCAAGTGCTGCCGAAATTAACTGGAATTGGATCATGATATGATCTGGGCAAGTGATTGTTTGTCTGATATGATTATTTAGTGAGATCTATTTAACCCTAATCTAGTAGATCCGATCATCATAAGCTTGTATCATTCATTTTACCTAATCTATCACATGGTGTCTATCATGACCGAATGATGCAGTCATCATTGTGATTTGAGTTTCATTCTTTATCAAGGGTTTTCGTTCAAATCTTTTCCCCCATATCACACATTTTTCCTCTTCCCGAACATCAATTCGTCCCCTATCAATGCCATTGTGTCTCCCCAAGCCTGATTTTATTATATTGCAGGTATTGACAACTGTTTTTGCAGATGAAGAAGGGAGGATCTCTGCTCAGGAAGGAGCTCAATGACATAACATATCTGGAATCTCACCCTAGGATTTTCCATATGTTCAGAGATGCTGGCTGCTATAGGTTTTGTGAAAAACTTCAAGGATTTCATCAAGGTGTGGCTAAGGTATTTGCATTGACCTTTGATGGATCCAAGGCCACAGTTGGAACAATTGAGGTACAAGTTAATGAAGCTATTGTTTCAACAACAACAGAGATGCCTATATTTGGTGAAATATGGTTCAAATCAACCACTACTAAAGACATTGAATTCAGGTCTTATCTCAAGACCGAACACAAATGTATCACTTGGAAGAAGGATATCCCTAGATCCTTCTTGGAAGAAAAGTGGCAACATTTTATTAAAGCAATTCAGGTATATATCACATGTGAAGGTAGATATGGTAGAGTAATGTTCTACCATTTCAATATTATGAACCATTTTACAGGTAGATGCCCTTTGAATCTACCCTTCTACCTTCACAGAATCTTGAAAAAATGACAGTACACTAGGTCCAAGCCAAACCTAGCAAGGTGCAGGGTAGGCTCTCCCATCATAGCCTCATCATGCTTATAATGCTTGAAGAATTGCAGAGGAGTAATAATACTTGGGAGCATATTCTTTTCTAGGGAGAATTTTAACCAAAACCCCAGCCCAAGGACAAGAAGAAGATCTCATCCCAGAAATCTTCTACAACCATGAGCAGTAAAAGGAAAAGAAGAGCCATCTCCCCAGTACAAATAAAGGAGCCAATTTCTTCTTCTAATTCTAAGAGAGCTAAAAAGAAGCTTGATTTCAGTTAATCTATAGAAGGGCAAGCTAGTGCCCCTGACAAAAATGTCATGAATCTTCCTTATACAGATTCAGAGGAGGATTTAGAGTCAGTAGAAGGAGAGGTTCATTAGCAATCTATTTTTGAAGAAGCACCTTTTTCACTAGAGGTTCCAGACTTGGAGATTCCTGAAGCATCAACAAGCAAAGCAAAGAAATCAACATCAAAGATTGAAAAGCTTAAAAAATAAATATCAGAGATGAAGTTGCTGGAGAGGGTCATTAAATCCCAAAACCAGACTATAAGCAACACATCATATGAGGTAAGATATTGTTTTGAAAGGTTAGCTAAAATGCATGTAAAGGAATAGAAGAGGAATAAGAGATTGCTCAAGGAGAATCGTAAGTTTCTTAAAATGGTTAGAGGTTTAAGGATCAATCTAAGGCTTAAAAACCCTAAGCCAAGAGCACATACTGATTTAAAATCTCTAGCAGAAGTTGCTGAGAACCTAGATAAGGATCCCAAAGAGTAGGTAGATCGAAGAAAATCCATTTTTTGCAGTTTTGAAAGGTTGTGGAAAACTCAGGATTTTTGGCATCTTATTCATTTTCTTCAAAGCGTTGTTAGCTTCCGAAAACATCCTACTTTGTTTTATACCTGTAAGCCACCGAAAATGCAGAAACTGGCATAATGCTCATCTTTTTGCTCAGATTAGATATTTTTTTTTCCAGATTGTTTGGAAGGGGTTCCAAATGAAAGATAAAGATTAAAAGGATACAGTTCATCATTTGTTTCCATTTTTTGAGGCAGATGCTAAGGCAAGAAGGTTAAGTGGCTTTTCAATTTTTTGTTAAAAAACTACTTATTTGTCAAAATAGGATTTCGAAATGCCCTGTCATCACTTGGAAAGATATTGAAGATATCAGATAGTGTTGAATGTTGTTGAATACTGTTGAAGATCTAGTTGATAAGGGTTGACCCTTAAATCAGGACTAGATCTGATATATCATACTAGTTTTGATTTTATTCTATTTTAAGTATTTCAAATCCATTTTTATAGGATCTTGAATTGTTATGTAAAGGCTATAAAGCCTATAACTTTTATGAAAGAAAGGGTTGGACTTGGGATTACCTAAATGTAAAAATTCTCACAGGCGTTAATTGACTATAATGAATGAATACTAAGAATTTATTTCCAGACTCTCGTGTCATTCTCTGTGGTGAAGTGTTTCTGATGTAAATTGTTACTCCCTTGTTTCTTATATTGTTTTGTTTCTTTATCATTTATAAGAAGATTATGTTTCAGGATTTGTCTTAGACACCCTAATATGGATTTAAATGATATTAATGTTTTCCTTCTGAAAATTGGATGTAGAATTCAGATGAGCTTTGCTCTGCATTTAAATTGGACGCTAATCTATGCTTCTTTTCCATATCACAAATTATAAGAATCCACTTATGTGACTATCTTGCTTGGTTATATATGTCTTTGTTATTTATTCATTCAATCATCTTTGATCTTTGACTCCATTTTTCCCAATGGTCCTTTTATGTCTCAACCAAACCAATTAAAAATCCATAAACAAACCCATGCTCTGCATAACTAGCCTAATATCCTCCTCAAAGAAATCTATATCAGGTAGAGATATCCCTCTCTGAGTCTTGGAGGGATAGATCCGAGACTCAAAGTGGTTTTGATGTTTCCTCTGTGACTACCCCATAGCCTTGGGAAAATTATAGAGTGATAACATAATGGCGAACATACTGGGGAACTTTCCCCAGTAGTACAAGTTCCAGATCTGATCACTGATGGTGGGCAGTGACCAGACACAAGAAGGTTGAGATCATTCACTTGGCGACTCCAATATCCAGATCAGTTCCAATTAGAAGACTCCACTAAAGGAAGGACCTTAAACATGGCAAGGCAACCTAGAAAGATTAGGTATTCAAACTCTAATTGTATCCAAGATATCGTTGGCATTATCTGTAATTGTATTCTCTGCTATTATAATCCGGGTCAAGAATTAATTGTTGAAGCTCATAATGATCATGATCAAGCTGAAGAACCTCAAAGGATTCAACCTTTACTTATAGCTCTGGTATACACTCCCATATCTGTAGATAGTCCAGTAAGACACAAATATCATGCTTCATCTCCTCCCATGGTTGAAATTCTAGTTAACCATCAGCCCCTTGCTTTACCTCCTATAGCTGCAAATATCCTAGATAGATACATGCCCCTAGATTTGCCTCCTATTCTCCATGACTTCCCTACCAATTATAACAATAATCTGCCCAGATTTGATGGAGAGAATGACAATATCACTGTTGAAAAACAAATCTAGTGGTTCAAATATTTCCTTGACCTTTATGAGGTTGAAGATGACGACGTCTATATCGGATGTTTGCCTTGTCTTTACAAGGTAAAGTTAAAAATTGGTTTAAAAACCTTCCAACTACAAGCATTAGAATTTTTCATCAGTTCATGCAAGTTTTCTTAGATAGGTGGGTGATCATGGGAAATGTTTTCCTCATCCTAGAAGAGTATGACCACTTGAAAAAGAGCCATGGGAGACAGTGCATCAGTTTTTAGCAAGGTTCAATAAGGGATATCATTCAATACCTATGAATGTAAGGCCACCTCCTAGTCTAGCTCAATTGCATTACCTAGATGACATTGATCCAGAAATGAAATTCCAGTTAAGAGAAAGAGACATTGCAACCCTTGAGGAAAGGAAAAATGTTGCAACTGACGTAGAAGCTAATCTTCTGAACAAAAGGTCCGAGCTAAGAGCAAAGGAAAAAGACATAAAAGAAAAGAAATGGATGACATCTTCAGAATTGAAGCTAGATGTCTTGGCCAACACTGTAAAAGAGATGATGTAGGAAATTAACAGGAAAGAGGAAATTGTTGTTCAAATACCTCATATCCCACTAGTTCCAGAAACAACAAAGGTCAATATTCCCAAAAAGTTTGTAGCTCAACCATGGTATCAATGACTTAAAAATGATAGTTTCATGTACTCAATTCATGATACAGTCGAAGATGAAGTTCAAAATCAAAAGATGGAGGAATATTCTCCTAATATGATATGCTTGTTCAATGGAATTTCATCTATGGATGATTCACCCAATCTTGATTTGTATGATGACAATTATGATCACAAGGAAGAAAGTATTGGGGTAAATGGACATAATTTATCCTTATGCTTCTCTTCTTTTAAATTTTTGAAGGAAATTTATGAACAAGTGATAAATATCAAAGAAGGAAAACCTTTTGATGAGATAGTGAAGGATGTTAGTGTTGGTAAAAAGGACATTTCAGATCTAGGATTACAATCTCCAAGTTTATCCAATCTTCAAAGTTCAGGGAAAAATTCAGAGCTCGAAACAGAATTCGAAACTCTAGAATGTAATCCTTTACCATTAGAGGTTAATTCACTTCAAATTTTGAAGGGAGAAGGTGCAGAAAATTTTCAAGAAAATGCAAACTACGTTCCCCTATGTTTTGCCTCGTTCTTGAGAAAACATTGCCAGCATATTGTAAACAGTAAGAAAGAGGAATGCTCTAATGCATCAGTTGAGGAGAACAAGGATGATATAGAAGTTGATCCAGAGGTACAACCACTAAATATTTTTGAAGACCAAATATCAGATGAAATCCCAAAGCCTGAACTAGGTGATGAGCTAATCCAGTTTGATTCATTGCCTCTGTTCTTTAATCCATTTCAAATTTTGAGAGGGAATCCTGTTCAGATTCTAGTTGAAAGACACAATGTGAGCCTTGAAGAGCTAGAAAAGCCCATTCCATAGTCATCAAAAGAATTATATGACCCTATAGCTGATATTCTAGATAATGTGTGTTTTCAAAGTCTGGTTTCATTTACTCCTAATGGATTAAAAAATTGTTATGATATGGATATGATCAGACAGTCTTCCCCACTATTTGGTTCAGCAGAAATATCAATGCAAAACCCATCAGATGAAATGAAAACGTATCTTTAAATGTTTGAATACCTCACTAGCAACACAAGGTCAGGAGATGGAATGGACTGATTGCAAATGCCAAGAAATAACTCAGGTCTATTTGGACCCTATAGATATCTATATGCATAATTTTTTCATGGAAGGGCCACAATACACTTGTAGCAGTTTAATGGTTTTTTAGATTGATCAATTTCCATGTAAGGGAGATCGGGATAGGAATTTCTATCACATATCATTACTAGATCTACATCTGAGTTTGGGGAAAATCAGTGAAAGAGCCCATGTTTCAGGTCCAATTTTTGACTGGTTATACTGGATGTCTTATATTGATTAGGATCAAGCATTCTCAGGATTAGAATAGGGTGTATGTATATAAATAAGATCATCGGATCAACATTTTATCATATTTACCATATGCAAACAATATTGTTGGGAAAGTATGTGGTTTATTTTGCTTTATGTTTTACTTCAAAGACTCAGTTAAGGTTAGAATGAATAATCAACTGATTTCCGCTTCACTAGGGTGTAGGATAGATCAAAGTACAGGTTGTGGGATCAACCCAATGGATAAGGCACTAATTTATGAATCTGGAGAGCTAGGATTCTTGACACCTCCTCAGGAGATTCCATCCCCAATTGGAGCTTGTGTTATTATCCTATAATGATAGGAGACCTGATGATTTAGATGCGATTGGTGGGTCTCATGATGGAGTTCTTGGATTTTTGGTCTTGTTGTCTCTTGAAATAAATTTTCCCAAGTTATGGTAATTAGGTGATAGGATGGATCATTAGATGAAATATTTTTTGTTATTCATGAGTTAAGTGTCTTTAGGATGAGTTTTTCACTTGTCTTTTCAAGAAGTGATGAGTCTCTATTTCTATTTAGAAAAAACTCTAAAATTTCACTTTCGGCAGCTAAGGGCTATTTTTCAAAGTATTCTAAGCTGTCGAAAGCTGTCGCTTTCAGTAGCTAAAACAACATATGCGAGGCACTCTAAGCTACCAAAAGCACAGAGTTGGCTAACGATCAGACTTTCCCATCAGACTCTCAAACCACCATCAGTACACAACATCATCATCTCAAGTGCTACCGAAATTAACTGGAATTGGATCATGATACGATCTAGGCAAGTGATTATTTGTCTGATATGATTATTTAGTGAGATCTATTTAACCCTAATCTAGTAGAACTGATCACCATAATCTCATATCATTCGTTTTACCTGATCTATCACATGGTGTCTGTCCTGATTGAATGATGCAATCATCATTGTAATTTGAGTTTCATTCTTTATGAAGGGTTTTCATTCAAATATTTTTCCCCGTATCACACATTTCTCCTCTTCCCGAACTTCAATTCGTCCCCTATCAATGCCACTGTTTCTCCCCAAGCCCGATTTTATTATATTATAGGTATTGACAATTGGTTTTGTAGATGAAGAAGGGAGGAGATTTTCTCAGGAAGGAGCTCAATGACATAACATATCTAGAATCTCACCCTGAGATTTTCCAGATGTTCAAAGATGTTGGCTACTACAGGTTTTGTGAAAAACTCCAAGGATTTCATCAAGGTGTGGCTGAGGCATTTGCATTGACCTTTGATGGAGCCAAGGCCAGTTTTGGAACAATTGATGTACAGGTTAATGAAGCTATTGTTGCAGGAACAACAAATATGCCTAGATTTGGTGAAAGATGGCTCAAATCAACCACTACCAAAGACATTGAATTCAGGTCTTATCTCAAGCCTGAACACAAATGTATCACTTGGAAGAAGGATATCCCTAGATCCTTCTTGGAAGAAAAGTGGCAACATTTGCTTAAACAAATTTAGGTATACACCACATGTAAAGGTAGATATGGTAGAGAAATGTTCTACCATTTCAAGCTTATGAACCATTTTATAGGTATATGCCCTTTGAATTTTCCCTTCTACCTTCACATAAGATTGACAAAAATGACACACCAGGTCCAGGCCAAACCTAACAAGGTGCAGGGTAGGCTCTCCCATCACAACCTCATCAAGATTATAGTGCTTGAAGAATTGTAGAGGGGTAATAAGACTTGGGAGCATCTTCTTTTCCGGGGATAATTTGAACTAGAACTCCATCCCAAGGACAAGAAGAATATCTCATCCCAGAAGTCTTCTATACCCATGAGCAGTAAAAGGAAAAGAAGAGCCATCTCCCTAGTACAAATAAATGAGCCAGTTTCTTCTTCTAAGTCTAAGAGAGATAAAAATAAGCTTGATTTCAGTCAAGCTACAAAAGGGCAAGCTAGATCCCTTGAAAAAAATGTCCTGAATCTTCCTTATATAGATTCAGAGGAGGATTTAGAGTCAGTAGAAAGAGAGGGTCCTGGGCAAGTTGTTTTTGAAGAAGCACCTTTTCACCATAGGTTTCGTACCTAGAGATTCCTGAAGCATCAACAAGCAAAGCAAAGAAATCAACATCAAATATTGAAAATCTTAAAAAAGAAATATCAGAGATGAAGTTGCTTGAGAGGGTCATTAAATCCCAAAACTAGAATCTAAGCAACACATTATATGAGGTAAGAGATTGTCTTGAAGGGTTAGCTAAAATGCATGTAAAGGAACAGAAGAGGAATACGAAATTTCTCAAGGAGAATTGTAAGTTTCTTAAAATGGTTAGAGGTTTAAGGATCAAACTAAGGCTTAAAAATCCTATTCCAAGAGCACATCCTGATTTAAAATCTCTAGCAGAAGTTGTTAAGAACCTAGATAAGGATCCCAAAGAGTAGGTAGTTTGAAGAAAATCCATTTTTTCCAATTTTGAAAGGTTGTGGAAAACTCAAGATTATCGACAACATATTCGTTTTCCTCAAAGAGTTGTTAGTTGCCGAAAGCTCTGATTTCGGTAGCTAATACTACTCTGTTTTATACCTGTAAGCCACCGAAAATGAATAAACTGGCAGAATGCTCATATTTTTGCTCAAATCGAAGATTTTTGTTTCCAGATCATCTGGAAGGGGTTCCAAATGAAAGATAAAGATTAAAATGATAAATTTCATCATCTATTTCTAGTTTTTGAGGTAGATGCTAAGGAAATAAGGTTAAGTGGATTTTCAATTTTTGGTTAAAAAACTGCTTATTTGTCAAAACAGGATTTCGAAATGCCTTGTCATCACTTGGAAAGCTATTGAAGATATCAGATAGTGATGAATGATGTTGAATATTGTTGAAGATCTAGTTGATAAGGGTTGACCCTTAAATCAAGATTAGATTTGATATATCATACTAGTTTTGATTTTATTCTATTTTAAGTATTTCAGATCCATTTTTATAGGATCTTGAACTATTATATAAAGGCTATAAAGCCTATAAATTTTATGAAAGAAAGGGTTGGACTTGGGATGGCCTAAATGTAAAAATTCTCACAAGCTTTAATTGACTGTAATGAATAATTACTAAGACTTTATTTCCAGGCTCTCATGTCATTCTCTATGGTGAAGTGATTCTAATGTAAATTGTTACTCCCTTGTTTCTCATATTGTTTTGTTTCTTTATCATTTATAAGAAGATTATGTTTCAGGATTTGTCTTAGACACCCTGATCTAGCTTTAAAGGATATTAATGTTTTCCTTCTGAAAATTGGATGTAGAATTCAAATGAGCTCTTCTCTACATTTAAATTGGACCCTAATCTATGCTTCTTTTCCATAACACAAATTATAAGAATCCATTGATGTGACTATCTTGCCTGGTTATATATGTATATGTATATGTTATTTATTCATTCAATCATATTATATATTTGACTCCATTTTTCCCAATGGTCCTTTTATGTCTCAACCAAACCAATTCAAAATCCATAAACAAACCCATGCTCTGCATAACTAGCCTAATATTCTTCTCAAAGAAATCTATATCAGGCAGAGAGATCCCTCTTCGAATCTTGGAGGGCTAGATCCAAAACTCAAAGTGGTTTTGATGTTTCCTCTGTGGCTACCCCACAACCTTGGGAAAATTATAGAGTGATAACACACCTCAGGAAGGAAATCAAAATAAAAATCAATATAAAATACCTTATAACCCTCATATCGTGCAGAGGGATACGAAGAATAATGATCATCATAAAATACAGACACCCCTGCAAAATAATTATATTAAGGAAAATCAAGAAGTTGAAGAGGTAGATGAAGATTTGGATATTCATTTGTTTGGAGATAAGATTTCTCTCAGTCACCTAACATCGAATGAATATGAAGATTCATTGTATGCATAGGATGAGGAAGGCCCAAATAATATGATTTGTAACACAAATCAACAGGAGTACAATCGTAGATCCAAATCATCTCCTACTAAACCTTCTCCTCAAAGAGACAAATCATCTCCTGCTAAACCTACTCCTCAAAAAGATAACTCTACTACCCCAACAGTAAAGACAGGCAAAAAAAATCCTGAAAAGAAGCAAGTACAACCAATTATGAAAGTATCAGCTCTGAAAGCAGACAAGTTCTCATCTTCTTTCAGTCTAGAAAATGAGATAATTAAGATCAAAATTCATATTCCTTTGAATGAATTGGTTAAAAATAATTCTTATAGGAGTCATATTTTCAAATGGTTACAACCTTCTTCGGTCATAGATCATGTTACTAATGTAATTAATCTCCAATATGAAAAACCCACTATTGTATTAGGGCCAATTGTATAAGAGAGGGATGATTCCACTCCCCCTTTTTATGTCTCATTAAACATTCATGACAAAATCCTTCATAACTTCTCGATAGATTCTGGATCCTCCCATAATCATATGCCAAAGGTTTTCATGGAAGAATTGGGGTTATAAATCACCAAAGAATACCTGATCTCTTTTCTTTTGATTCCAAAAAAGTCAAATTATTGGGTGTTATTAAAGATCTTGATGTTTCATTATCTCAAATACTAGCCACGAGTTTAGTCATGGATATTGTTGTGGCCAATATCCCTCCTAGGTTTGGTATGTTGTTGTCCATATCTTGGTGTAGGAATCTTGGGGGATCTCTTCAAATGGATCTCTCTTATGACATTATACTTGTTTTTGGAGGAGAATTTAGAATACTCTATCATGAATCTCAATTGGCATATATTATCGGTGACAATGATCATTCTATAAATCGTACTATCTATACAGTTGATGTCAACTTGGGATCCGCTATATTTCATATTGATAATGTTGTCCAACAGTCTTTTCCTTTGAAAAAACCAGTTGTTGTTCCACAGTCTATTGAAAATCAAAATCTTCTATGGAAATTATACTTTTATGGAGCCTCATCCAAAGAAGGTGCATGGACAGGTGTAGTGATGATTTCTCCTTAACATGAAGTCATTACCCTGTCTTACAAGTTATAATTCGATACAAAAAATAACATTTCAGAGACGAGGCATTACTGTTGGGTCTTAGGGCATCTAAAGAAATGAAAATTTAACATTTGAAGGTGCATAGGGATTTTGAAATCATTGTACAACAGGTTAAATATGTATATCAGACAAAGAAAATTCGGTTAAAATACTACACAAATGAGGTATGGGACATCATTGAAGCCTTCTTTTTGTCTTTTAACATTGTATATATTCCAAGAAATCAGAATGAGTAGGTTGATTCACTAGTTGTGGAAGAAGGTACTTTTAAACCTCCTTTACCCCCAAAGATAAAGTATGAAGTAGAGGTTAGGTATAGGCCTTCTATTCCATACAATGTCAAGTATTGGATATTATTTGAGGAATATTATGAAATAAAAAGGTTCATTGAAGCTATAGATGATTTTTCTTCAATACATGTCGATCAAGATGAGGATTTGGATGAGGGTAATCAGAATTTAAATTTTCATAATATGATTGTTGGGCATAAGATCTTGCAATTTCCTACTAATAATATCCCAAAAGTTTTGGTACCTCTTGAAAGAATTTTGTATCATAATGATGTTCCTGTGAATCTCTGTGATTCCAAAGCATGTTAAAATATCAAAATTCATATAAGAAAATACCGAGATAAATATGAGGAACTATTGAAGGAGTTCATTGATGTTTTTTCATGGCAATATGAATATCTTAGGACCTCTGATGAAACTATCATTCAACACAAGATACCTTTGAAAGAGAATGTAAAACCTTTCAAGAATAAATTAAGGCAGATTAATCCTATTTTGTACCTATTGTGGAGAAGGAAGTCAAGAAAATTTTAGATGCTAAGATCATTGTACCCCTGAGGTATTCTTACTGGATAGAAAATCTGCTACCAGTGATAAAAACGAGTGGTGAAATTAGAATCTGTGTTGATTTCAGAAATTTGAACAGGTGTTATCGGAAAGATAACTATCAATTTCCCAAAATGGAACATATATTGCAGAAGGTGGTAGGATCTAGTAGGTTGTCTATGATTTATGGTTTCTTTGGATACAACCAGGTAGTTTTTCATCAAGATGATATGGAGAAGACTGTTTAGAACACCTTGGGGTACTTTTATGTATTCCCGAATGCCTTTTGGTTTGATGAATGTTGGGGCCACTTTTCAGCAAGACATAGATATCACCTTCGTTGCTAGTGGGAAAAAAACTCCTTTAACTACACCAGGGTTCAAGATGTAGACAGAGAGAATAACCGTCTAAAATCTAATCAATTCTCTATTCTACCTCAAACATACCAAAACTAATTTAAATAAAGAAAATGAGAGAAGAGATTGGGTAACTATACCTTTGATCCCATGTCTGGTGATGATCTCCTCAAGCTTGGAAGTTCCATTGACTGCACGTCTCCTCCCAAGGCTGACCTACATCCAAAGATAGGAAAACAAAGAAATACAAGAATGCTATTCTATCCATGAGTTAGGGTTAGATATTAAATGTTAAGTATAAATTAATAAAAATACTCAGAAGACCATCATTCGGGACAGGAAAATGTGATTATTTTATTCATCATACACAGATTATACCTTACAATCTATTTCAGCCACCGTTCTGCGACCCTAGTCCGAGATCCTCTTTACCATGATCCAAGTGCACCTTGAATGGAATTCTTCTCTCAACCTTCTAATCACCTTATTGGAAGGGAATGCGTTGAATGGATGAAGAAGGGGATGATGAGGGAATGTTGATGCAATATCTCACAAAAGGAAACAATATCTTGGACAAGGAGGGGGAGTGAAATTGGGCAGAGTTTCACTATTCTTATGCTTATATGTGAAATGAGACCCCAAAACCTCCTTTTATATGACAAATGGATGGTTATTCGGTTGGGTGATGGGCTATAGAAGGTGTATTAGTTGGGAAACTTCTAATATCCCATAAATTTCAACGAATTCCTTGCAACTTTTTTATTTTTTGCAACTTTTTCAAGTATATGCAGGTTGTAATGGTGCAACGTGCATATGTACGCGAGTTGTAGTGGTGAAACACGCATATGTATGCGGGATGTGATGGTGTAGGGCACGTACATCTTCTAAAAAATGAATTTTTTAAGAAGATCTTCTCAGTAGTGCTTTGGAAAAATATGCAAGTAAGGAGGCCAAGGCCATGTATGCATGAGTAGGGAATTTTAGGGCTATAAAATTTGTGGGAGAGAAGGATAAGTTTGTTGTCATCTATTTGGATGAAATTATTTTTTTCTCTAACTCTGATGATGAGCATCTACACCATTTGAGACAGATATTTCTAAAGTGCAGAAGGTATGGTCTTTCTTTAAATCTAAAGAAGTCTCATTTTTCTTTAGAACAAGGGAAATTGCTAGGTCATATTGTTTGTGTTGATGGAGTTAAAATTGATCCTTCTAGAGTGATAGCCATTCAAAAGCTTTATATCCCTAGAACTAAGAAGGAAATCAAGTCTTTCCTTGGGAAGATAAAATTTATTATAAGGTTTATTCCAAACTTTGATGAATTGGTCAAACACATAACTTGCATGTTGAATAAAGGAAGTGAGATCAAATGGAGAAAAGAAGCTAAAGATTATTTCCAATATATTAAGAAGGCTATTTCAGATGCACTTGTTTTAATTAGTCCGGATTTTGAAAAAGAGTTCTTGATTTTTTATTTTGCATCTCAGGATACTTTAGCATCTTCCCTTATACAGGGAAATTATGAGGGATTTGAACATCCCATTTCCTTTTTTAGTAGGGAACTTTGGGATGATGAGTTAAAATACGATATCATGGAGAAGAAGGATTTTTCTTTGATCAAAACACTAAAATATTTTAGAGTTTATGTGCTACATTAAAAAATAATTGCATATATATCGTCTAGTGCTATTAAAGATATCTTGAATCAGTCAGACAATGATGGAAAGAGAATTAAATGGATAGCTAAGTTGCTTGAATATGACATGGAGATTAACCCTACCAAGCTAGTCAAAGGGTAGGGGTTAACTAAGATGATAGTTGATTCTAATTGTAGAGCCCTGGGAGTTGATTACATCTGTAAAAATTCATTAAATTTACATCCTCAAAACAACAGTTCTCAAGTCAATAAAAATATTGTTGAATCAGAATGGTACAAAGATATCCTTTATTTTCTGCAGAATTTGCAAGCTCCTCCAGGAATGGATAAGTCTAAAGTAAGATCCTTGAAACTTATAGTTGTAAAGTATTGTGTAAATAATCAAAATTTGTTTTGGAGGGACCCTTCTATATTTTTACTAAGATTCCTTGATGAAGAAGAAGCACAAAGAGTCATGACAGAGTTTCATGACGGAGTGTATGGGGGACATCACTTCTAGAAGTCCAGTGCATATAAGATACTTAGGGATGGGTATTATTGGCCTAGTATATTTTCCGATGTCTGTGAAAAGGTTAAAGCATGTGAGAGATGCCAAAGGTTTGTAATTGGTAAACAAAATCTTAATTCCTTACCTCTCAAGCCCGTAAATGTGTCTGCACCTTTCCAATAGTGGGCTTTGGATTTCATAGGTGAGATTCATCCTTCATCTAGTGGCCAAAAAAGATGGATTATGATAGCTACATATTACTTCACAAAGTGAATTGAAGTTGTACCTACAAGGAGGGAAACTGGTAAGGTAATCATAAGTTTCCTTGAAAAGAATATTTTATCTAGGTTTGGTTCTCTAGAAGTGATTATCACAGATAACGCTGCAGGTTTCAAATCCACTAATTTAACATACCCAACCACTCATGTTGGGTCACGCTACACGAGAGAACACTTTTATTCTCTCTGCGGAACATACTGTAACATACCCAACACCCAACTGAGCTATGCCACATAAATTTTTTGCACTGCATGCAATTAAAATATATATACACAAAGATCTCTTGTGGAAACATACACACACACACACACACACACACACA
>SNQJ01S0125279.1:7225-24520 GCA_010110895.2 Picea sitchensis | reverse complement strand
ATTTTGAATCATCTTGTACTTGAACATTTAAGTGGGGTAAAAGGAGGTTGCCCCCTCGAAGAGGCTCATTATCTGAAATTATCTCTTTTTAAAGGCGTTGAGTAATTTTTATGAGGTTTTTCTATGCTATATTGATATTTGGTTCTTAACAGATTCTATTTTATCCCGAGCATGGGTATGCCCGCCTCGGTGAGACATTAGTTATTTTGCAAATGGTGCCTCCCGGTTCCTGGTCCCTGGGCTCACTTGTTCGGCACATCAGTAAATATTGGTAATGTATTTCGGCCATCAGATGCTCTTCTGACCTCACACATTAGGGGGCATCTGTTATAACCCTAATTTGCACCATACATGCTTACCTGGCATTAGGCCATCTCAGATCCCTTCTTTTCCAAAAGCACTGCTGAACAACTCTTTAAAAACCTCTTTTATAAGGGCCCACACACCCTACTCCATTACTGAACGTGTGTACACGCTAGCTGACCTAAAACAACCCACGTGGACCGACAAAAGAACGAAAAAAGGAAAGTTGCCGACGGAACACACAGCTTTGGGTGAGTTAACTGAAACTCCCGGCCATGCATGGACGAGGGTTCGTCCAAATACCTAGCTTCTTCTAGCCTATAAAATAAGGGCTAGGGGTCCCATTTGGAGGAGGAGAAATAGAGTAAAGAAACTCTGCCCAATTGCATATTCCCATTGTCCCAAACCTTTAGCCATCCTTATGTAAGAAGAGATACAAAGCAAAGAAGTTGGAGGACATTTGAAGAGGAGTCTAGGATCAGGATTCACAGAGCAGTGGTCGGTCTCGAAATTGTAAGTTGATTCATTAAAGTTAATAATAAATAAATGCTTTTCCTGTCCCACTATATGAGTTCTTCATAGTTTAGTAAATATATGTTTGAATCTCTAACCCATTAGTCTATAGGTAAAATGCAAGTGTAGTTTTTTGCTTGTTTTGTATGCAGGTCAATCTTGAGAGGATAACTGCCAACAAGTGATCAAGTGCGAAGGGGGATCGACATTGAACATATGGAATAAGGTATGTTGTTCTAACCATGTATTTGCTAAAAAAGAATGGGGTTTAAGTCTGGAGACGAAGGTATAAAGTAGATTTATTTTGGTCATATCTGCATGCATAAGATAACCTTATTTGCTAGTCCATAAGGGGATTTCCCTCACAACACCTGTGTGTAGTCACATAACAAGATCATTGAGGTTTCAGAGAGTCATTCGACTCAAGAATCGAAGATCCTTTGACCTTGAGGTCATGTATCCCTACGGGGGAGTAGGGGGGTTGAATCACAAGTGTTAAAATCTGTGTTGAATGAATGTGAAAAGATGGGGTGGGTGGATTGCACTATCCCTAAACTAACAATGGAATATGTCAGTCTATTCCTGAGGAAAAAATGAAGGATTTTGACCTGGTGAGCTATGTAAAAATATAAAAGACAAAAATATAAATCAAATTCAAGGTAAACACTATGAGTGAAATGGGTGGGGGGAGAGGACAAACACACCCACAACCAAGGAAGAATGTATTGATCTTTTCCCTAGTGGAGTTTCCTATTTGTTGGGTGAAATTTGTTACAAGGGTGTACAAATTACACTATCTTAATAGTTGTGCATGCTAATTTCAGAAAAAATGGATTTTAGAGCTATAAAACGTAAACCCTAAATTTACTTTATCTTATTCATGCAAGAAATAAAAAAAAGAAAGAACCATTGCATTAAACTTAAACAATAAATTTGAAAGAATGTAAAGAATCTTCCATTATCTGAATGTGAGGACCAAAGCATGTACATGTTATATGAGCTTGATTTGTTGATGACTCCCTCCTTGATGGATATACAAGGTACCTACACAGGAAATATGTTATCAAGAGGAAACGGTCCTCAATATTTTTGGTGATATTTTGGCAGACTAACCCTACTTGTGATAGTGGATGAATGGAGAGACACATTCTTTATTTATAGTGAAAACAATGGTTGAACCCACTTGACATGGTTTTCCAAATAGTGGCTAAAGATGACCAAATAATATTAACAATATAAATTAATGTTTAATATGGTCCACATATAACTAACCTCCCTCTACACTTTGGGAACATTGATGGGGCCACAATGCAAATTTTGGGGGTATTATCCATGATGTTCAAGCACACTTATTTGGGGGTATTATCTACACTAGCACTTTTTGTTCAACTTCAGGGTTTTTCTATATTATTTTTGGTGAGTTGAAGGTCACATGGTGGTGGAAAGGGATGCAAATCATGGTTATGCATGCCAATAATGATGTATTTATGTAAGAATAATGCAAATGTCTCAAGTGACAAATTTTGATGTGATAACACTTGTTATGTCAAATTATGTATTGAGTAACCTTAATGGGTGTTAAAAAAAACTTAAGTTCTTTATACTAAAAATTTGGTACATAATGTAAAACAAAAATGTAAAATACCATAGAATAAAAATAGGTAATTTTATCATATACAATGTGCCCATGGAGCTAAAAATAATTCTTGTTTGCAATGGGTCTAAGAAAGTGATGAACCTACCAATTCTTACAATGATTCTCTTAACCATAAAGATTGTTAAAAAAATATCATGGGTTTGAAGGAACAATGAAAAAAAGTGTTAAAGGGTGCATGGACGGCTTGTCAAAAAGTAGACATTTCCGAAGGTGTAGAGCACCAAGAGAGTATATGCTTAGCATGCAAGGTGCTCTAAAAATATAGAGTGAATCAATTCCAAAATCAAGGTTTGTAAAGATCATTCTTAAGAAGTTTGTTAGAGACATTATTAACTCGAGGTACCCTATTTCATTTCTCAGTGGATCTTATAAATTATTAGCTTTAAATATAAAGCATGTTGCCTCTCATATTTCCAAACATAAACACAAATAATCTATTCAAGGTAGGTTCATCCTTGACATGATGTTCATAGCCTAGAAAATTGTTACTTCTAAATATTGATTTGATTATGATTATCACTGGGAAAAGGGGTTGTTCATATTGGATATGTTATTGTGGTTGGGTTTTGGAGGATGATTTGTTTCTATGGTGAAAATCCTTTTTTGCAAAGGATCAATTTATGTCACTACGAATGGCATCTTCTCTAGTAAAATTATCTTGGATAAATATTTAAGGAAATGATTTCCTATTTCTCCTTCCTTTATGTCATTACTGCATATGCACATGGTTCTTTTCTAGACATTGCTAGATCAGGTCAAGTACATAGTATTACTCTTCTATGAGGTGGTGAGGTGCCCAATACCATTTTTTCTTATGATTATCTCCTTTTTATTTCCCTATCATAGGATTTTTTTGAAGGTCCTTTAGAATGAATGAATAAACATTATGTTTCCATGAAATATAATTATTATTTGATTGGAGTGGAGGACAAAAGTGTCAATTCTAATAGATTCCTACTAGGGTGGCTCTTGTAGGAGGGAGGGAACCTGAGACAAATTTCTAGGAGCCATTGAGATTTCATCAACTTTTGTCTCATATTTATATATTTCTCTTTCACACCTTCACTCATATCCATAATGGATTTCATCACCTCTTGTGGTAGTGGTTTGGAAGGCCCCTTTTTCTACTCTTCATCATGTTTCTTCAATGGTACCCTCAACCATTTTGGAGAAAGGTTTTGGGATGGTTATATTCTAGGAACCATTGGAAACCACTTATTGCACAACACATGGTGTTGTTGGTTGATAGATTTTTTCTTGATTTCTTGCTTTCAGAATTTTAGTGTTTTAATAGATTAATTATATTTTAGGAGAGGTATTTACAACTAGGAATCATTGTGCCCCTAAGGAGTCTCTCTTTTATAATCTATGGCCTATATCCCTCAATGATTCCCATTCATGTCTATCGCATGCTCAACAAGTTAGATTTAATCATCCCATCCCTCCTTTGGGATCATCATCCTTTAATTTAAGAAGTTCATATTCTTTGGATTTTGAACCCTTATCCCTTTTGAGACCATCTATTTCAGGTGTTCCCAGAGATAGTCCCCCTTCGACTAGTTTACCTTCATCTACCTTGGATACAAAACTGGTCCCCACCATGGTAGGAACAAATCCCAATCCTAATCAAGCTCAAATGAAAACCTAACCTACCTTACCTTATAAGGAAAGGTTGAATCTCCCAAATTTAATCAAATTTTTTAATTATCCTATTCAACATAATGTTGCTTGGCTATCCATGTTGAAAAAGTTACCCTTGGATATCCTTAAATTTGAGGACCATTTTGGAGAGGATTCCTCTAATCATATAATTTTGTTCCACCTTTGGTGCTCATCCAATATCATCATGGACAACTTGATTAAATTGAGGTTGTTTCACTCACTCTCACGTATGTAGGCACCAAATGGTATATTGATCAACCAACCCATTCCCATAGAACCTTTGGGCCCATACCTAAGGTGTTATTAACCTTTTTCCACCTTCTAGTTTACCACGATGAAGGGATCATGATACTCACCAAATTTTGTTAGACTATTTCTACCCATATCACGAACCATATCCATGAATGGTGTAGACAACACAACTGGTGTAAAGTTGATATTAATGATATATTCATTATGCACTGATTCTTGAAGTCCTTACTTCCTCCCATCACAAAATATGTGATCATGACTGCCCAAGATTGAAGAGGAGGTCACCCTTCATAATTCCCCTCTCTCTTGATTAGGTGGTGTGTCAGTGGCGGGGGAATCCTATGTGATGGGCCTCTATTTTGTCATATTTTTTACCATGTTTTTCTTTTTCCTTGCATCCTTTTACCATGTTTTCTATTCATTATTGATCCTTTCCTCACCTAAGTTGACACATTTTTACAAAGGTTCTCTTTCTCCCATTACTTGTCATTTCATTGAATTTTGTTGATGCGTTAGGAGGGATTTTTGTATTCCCTATCTAACTTGTCGATTGAAGAATTCTATAGATCATGATATAGGTCATATGTTATAGATATGAGCTTCAACCTACGAGTTCCTATTACTACGAAACCATATGCTATAAATCTGCAAGTTCTAGCTACTGCATTTCATATTCTAGGGATCTATGAGATATGGTTCTTACATATTATATGCTACATATCCATGATTTCTTGTTGTCACATATTCATTTTTGTGGATATGTGTGCCACCGTTATTATAGATTTGTAACTATAGAACAAGAAAGAAGAGGGGTTTTATGAATTCACGAAATTGCTACAGAACCAATGTAAGCCACAATGGAGTGTCATGAGCATGCAATTCCACTTTGAAATAAATGAGAGCTTCAGTTAGTTATTTGGATTGTTGTTTCAATTAAATATTCCACCTTGTTTGTGGGCCAGATTCTATCAACCCGATTTCTATTGTCTTGTAATTATTATTTCAAACTATGTTTCATAAAGGATTGAGATTATTTGATTCTCAATCATTCTATAGATAATGAAATTTAATTTAGTTGTTAATGTAGGTACCTATAAAATGAAACATCCACCTCTAAGTGAGGGATGAACATATATACATACTTTTGAAACAAATTCTTCTGCTATGTAAAGTTTCTTAGGTTTGATTTCTCAGTTTTATTATGTTCATGAGTTGAGAAAAGTTTGCGTTTAGATATGAATTGAATCTTAGACTTCTAAATTTACTTTAGTGCCTTGCTCCATAGAGGAAGGGCCTACTCTAAGGGAACATGTGCTACCTTGTTTATTTTTTCTAGTATTTTTTCTAGTTCAATTCCATTGATGTAACATTTTATTGCTCATATTTGATTATTTTAGATTGTTTGATGTGAATATTTTCTATTGATATTTTCATGGTTTATTGCTACAAAATGTGGACTGTAATTATTTTTCTACCAATATTCTCGTTGTATATCATAGTTTCTTTTTATAGATTATAGTTACTTTCAATTGTTTACAATTATGCTTCTGCTTTTATATACTTTGAGTCAACTATGTTTTCTCTAAATTCTTTTAGGAGAATTGGATTTCTATTTAGTTTGTAAACAACATGTTAGTATTCATCTCTCAACTAGTTCTTTCAACCTACATATCCTTTGCACAACACCTCACAAGCATAAAATACTTAGATTGACAATTATATGTACTTGTGAGCTATATGCCCTCTTAAGAATTGGTATAGAATTTACTAATCCTATCATTTTTGGTGCAATTCTCGGGGAGGTGTTAAGAATTTTTCTGATCAAGGTGGATATCGGTGGTCACCCACCTTTTCCAACTGGCTCAAAACAATTTTCTGGCAATTTTGGTAATTTACTAATTTTAGCAGTTTTTAACTTCCAGGGCCATTTTGAGGGCCTAAATGAAGGTTTTTCGGGATAGAGATTCTCAATGATAGCCAAGGGCTTTGATTGACCCCCCTAAATGAATCTCCTTTACGATACCTTTCCAAAGAGCTATCGTGCGCCCCAAATGGATATCGTATGCCAAAGTTACGCCCTCGGGAAGTTGATACACCAAACTACCCAAAACGGGGTCCACAAAACTGTTGGCTTTTCATCTTCCAAGGTTAGGGTTTTGGATTTTATTTATGATAAAAAGGCCTTTGGATCCTCATTGTAAAACCATCTTCTTGTGAATGTGAATAACAAACACATCTCTTCTTAGAGATAAGCTGTCACCATTCTAGCGAGTCTTTCACTCTATATTTTTACAGTCTTTGTACATTTTCGCTCATTAATAAACAATTGTGTATTACTGTATCTCTGTGTTTATGGTTACATCTCAGATACATTTATGTTATATTATTGGATATCCGATATATCTCTGTATTCCATATCTAACTTGTACATTGAAAAATTCTATAGATCATGATATAGGTCATATGTTATAAATCTGAGCTTCAACCTACGAGTTCCTATTACTACGAAACCATATGCTATAAATCCACAAGTTCTAGCTACTGCATTTCATATTCTAAGGATCCATGAATTATGGTTCTTACATATTGTATGCTACATATCCATGAGTTCTTGTTGTCACATATTCATTTTTGTGGATTTGTGTGCCACCGTTATTATAGATTTGTAACTATAGAACCGTGAACTATAGAACAAGAAAGAAGAGGGGTTTTATGAATTCACACAATTGCTACAAAACCAATGTAAGCCACAATGGAGTGTCATGAGCATGTAATTCCACTTTGAAATAAATGAGAGCTTCAGTTAGTTATTTGGATTGTTGTTTCAATTAAATATTCCACCTTGTTTATGGGCCAGATTCTAGCAACCTGATTTCTGTTGTCTTGTAATTATTATTTCAAACTATGTTTCATAAAGGATTGCGATTCTTTGATTCTCAATCATTCTATAGATAATGAAATTTAATTTAGTTGTTAATATAGGTACCTATACATGCATGGATATACCTATAAATCCAATAGCACAAGCATGTTTTTATATTGTAGTAAGAACCAAATGTGCTACTAACCATTTTGCATCTAGATGAGAAGAAGGAGAAGGTTCAGGGGTAAGATCCAATACTTGACTAGATCAAAGGAGGAATATCACATTTGGTTATGAAATATAAGCTAATTATGAAGTACAATTGATTCCTCTCACTGAAGGACCATGAAGGAGGGATATAATATTTTATTAGTGGTCATCTAGATTTATATTCTCAATAGAATCTAGTCCAAGAGGCATGACTTTTTGAGGAATTAATTTCCTCTCAAAAATCAATAAAAAAAATAAATACCACCTCTTGTGTACCCTTTTCTTATCATAATGGTAGATGAGGAATGATATGGTTCTAACCAATATTGGACTATCACTTTTGAGTTTCCAATCAGAGGCTTTAAAAATGATGCACCAATGAAGAATATTAGTTCAACCCAACTTCAATGATCTATTCAGTGAAGATTTAAACACCTTCCTTTTTTAGTTCAATGTCTTATGTAGAATCTATGACTATATTATTAATGCCCAAAATTTGTTTCCTTCCACACTAAATAATGAAACACTTCGTTGGTTCATGTGACTTGGGGAAAATAGAATCCACACATGGGATGACATGAAGCAAGTATTCCTAAAGAAATGTCAAAACTATTGCAAGGAAAGAGACCTTAGTGAGGAAATATTTAAGATGACTCAAAAAGAGGATAAAAGTTTGGAATACCATATGAAAAGGTTCCAAGATAATTTTCAAAGGTAAAAACAAAGTAAATTAGATAAAGACACTTTGGAGACTATTTTGATAAGAGGTATTAGAGATGAATATCTCGACCTCTTGAACCTGATGGGAGGATGAGACATTTCCAAAATAGGCTATGCTGACATTTGTGAGGCATGAAAAATATACTCATGAGGAAATTAAAAACATGGGAAATTTACTAAATATGTTGTTGATAGAATTTCTAAGTCATCTCAAGGAGTTACTCGAGCTGAAATTGGTAATTTGTTGGAAAATTTCAAAACTGGCAATCTTATTTCTTTGAGCTCACAATTTGATACATTGTAGGTAAAAAATTAGGATCAAGTAGAGTGTAAATTATCCATATTTTTCTCCAAATGTAGGAAAACTAACCCCTTGAAGGATCATCCATTGAACAATGTTGAATTATGTATCATTTGTGAGTAGAACCATGCTACCATCAACTACTTGTCTTTGCCTAGACTAAAATTCGTGTCTCAGGGAACTAATGAAGAGACTAAGTATATTTGTTTCATTACCTATAAGTGACCTTGTAAACCTCATCATATAGGTATGGTTCAAGATCCTTCTTAGTCTTATAATTCTTTTTTGACTAACCAACAAATGCAATACCCTTCTCAACCTTAGTATCCTCTCATTCCTTCGCCACAATACCCACCTTATCCAACCCAAAGCCATTAATGACCACAAGTTTGGAAAGGCTCTCCCTTTGTAATCCATAAACAAGTAGCTCCACAATTTCTCCAACAATACCTTCAATTACCTCAACAACAAAAATTACAAGTGCTTGCTAATAATCACCTTGTTAGTACTAGGTTTAATATAGTCACTGATATGCGTACCAATAAAGATCAAGTGGATGATTTTAGCAGAATATATGCCAAAGACAATATTACAAAACTCATGGATGAAGATAAGTCAAATTGTGCTCGAGCACCTTGAAGGAATCACGTGAAAATCAAGCCCTTAGGGCCCAAGGCCAAGTTTCTAGAGCATGGGTAATTATCATAAGCTTATAAGAGGGATATTCCTACTCAAAATAGGCTTAAACCCTTTTTAAACATGTGTGATGTCATAATTCTAGGGATTAAAGTCTGAGCGCTAGTGAAGATGTGGGTATGATCATTCGATGGTCGCAAGTGAGCCTGATCTATGGTGGATAATGGATGTTGCATGGGAAAAGAGCATGAAAGTTAGCACACACTTGGGGTGCGATGGTGGTTTTTATATACATGTGTTGAAAAATGGATGGTTTTACATCATAGGAATACAAAAGGCAAAAAACACACCCATAGGATCACGATAGTGGTATTTCGGTTTTTTCAGGTTGCTTGTCTACCTACTCAACACACATATTCCCATCAACTCATTTCCACATGGAGCTAAAGCAACAGTCCACTTGGACATTAGGGAAGCCAAGGAAAATCTAGCACACCAACAAGACACTTTTGAGGATGTTAAAGACAACCACCTTTACAGAGGGAGCCCTTTGGGACTCTGGACACCATATCAAACTCAACTACATGTAGGATGAGCCCAAAATACACTTCAACATTGACATGGACCAATATTCAGTTTCCATGTGCCCATGATGACATCATTGTGACATCATCAAAATTTCACATGTTCTTCCCTAGTTTTCAAAAAGGACCAAACAATCGGGAAAGTGACGCATGTTTTGAACAAAGGCACAAGGAGGAATATCTCAGGAAGATGGAGGATTCACTGACAACCTACCAAATTAGTTGGAAACTATGTGACACACAACAAGATATTTGGCATCACATTCACATCCCTTCAATAATCATCATATCCCTGCCTGCAAATGACATATGACAACAATCGTTGCCTCGACATATCCACTCACGCAAGCCCCAGATCTCAACAGATCAGGCTTGGTGTGATGAATAACTTCATCCCATCAATTTCCTTCACCAGGAATCTATCGAGCTCCTATATGAAAAAGCCCAAGGATTATAAGAAAACCAATCTTCTAAATTAGTCTAGTATCTACAAGAAAAATATTATGATGCCCAGTGGCATGGATGATGACCCACCTGCACAATCTCTCCCCACAAGGCAGTATTATCATCCATCTTGGATACAAACATTTCCATAACGTGTTCATCATATTTTGAAGAAAGGAATGCCCCTCTCCAGTATCATTAGTTTGCCATGAAGAGATTAGGGATATTCAACAATCTACTACAAGATGCAATTTGATCAATTTACCAACAAGTTGTGGGAGCTCGAAATAGAAGATTCCAAGGGCTAGTCAATGATACTCTACATTGATGAGTGGTGGGGGTTGAGAGGAATATGTTGGACATTCTTTCATCCAAACATGGAACCAAATAATTCCATGGTTGAGTAGGTCCCACATTGCAGGAATGGATCCAATTGATTCATTCAAGGATACTCACTTAAAGACTCAATTGGACAAAGAGAACACACCCCTCAGTAGCATCAACATGCTAGCTTTCGGGGTGAAAATCTATTTTTACTCCACGAAATCCAACAAAATCAGTTGGAAAGATGGAATCGTTCAAGAAACCAGAGATAGTATCAATGTTCTGATAAGTGGTATTCGTTTTCCAAGAAGCAATATTAGTCTAAACAAATGGTTTTCTTACAATAAAAGAGCCTATGAAGTAAGACGAGGATCTCATTTTATTGGTTGACACTTTGGGAAATTTAAGATTTTCTTATAACTAGAGTTGTTTGATCAAGATCCTCTTAGATATAGACAAGTTTTTAAGGCAACATGCTTCATGAGATTCATCCCCTGTGTTATGTTTCAATCCATCCTTCTTTTTGTGCATGTGTTCATATAAAATCCACCATCTCATTTTGGCTTCTTGTATAAGATCTCCATTAATAAAATCTCAAGAAGCAAGTAATATAGCATGTTCAGTGGAACTCTGTGCTGTATGCTCATGATACTAAAGTGATTTCCTCTTAACAGTGACCACTTCTTTCCATTTCTCTTTATGTTTAATGGTATGCAGAGGGTACCTCCATGGATTTAAATGTTTGAATATGTCTACTGTTTGATGCATTTTTTAATGATCTGGTGCATTTGTTAGAAGTGTTGAATTCTTAATTGCTCAACACATTATTATTTTTCATAAGATATGAGATTAATTCTTAACAATGCCTCATATGGTTAACCATCTTGTATTTCTTCTAAATCCATTCACCCATGTTTAAACTCAATTGTCTAAAACACTCATGGAAAAATTCCTCTTGAGGCTAAAAGTTTTAATATCTGGACTGAGATTGTTTGAGGGACAAGAGTGTTATAAGAGAGAGAGAAAAACTAACTTACATTTTTGCATAATTTCTGATTTGCAAGCATGGTTTTAAGGCTCACCCTGAGCCTTAGCCCCTGGGGTGCCTTGACATCGTTCCACTGAAAACCTAGAACATATCGAGGGACAACTTCTGCAATGGTTCCATTGTCGAGGAAGGAAATTTGAAGATATTTTTCTCTAGGGATATGACATTGCAAGCTATGATACTCGAAGGTGAATGAGTTTCATGCACGTGGGTATTGATTATTTCACACGGTGACTCCACAATGCAAAGATATGACATCCACTAGAAGATACACCAGAAATAACCCAAATCCTTTGTGTACTCTAGTATAATCATATCCAAAGAAACTTGTGTCCTAGATAAATGTCAGAGAATTTCACATTGCTTCATCTCCTTGTAACCCTAATTTGGAAACATCTCCTTTTGATGTTAACATATGTAGTGAATCTTTAGATTTAATTTCTATACATGTTGATTCGTATTCTACTTCCGAGTTACCTCTTGAACCCCTGATATATCTATATAATTCACCCTTAGTATTTTTCAAGAGGTGAGCTCTTCCATTAAACTCTTTCTGAAAAACCATGTTAATCCTCCCTCCGTTGAACCCCATAATTGTATCCTGCATAATTTGATTTCCATCTTTGGAGGAGGAAGAGTTGGGGGAAATCAACCACCCCCACCAACTTTAAACTCTTGGGTCACTGCTAGATTTGTGCTATTAAACCTCCCTGTTAATGTTCATGACCTCCCTGAGAATTATCTAAAGCTCTTGCCCAAGTATAATGGTGTTGGAGCAGGCTATTTTGGGAGCAAATTTCAAGGAATAAGGAAGAGTGCAACAAACGAGTCAGGAAACTAAGGAATGGAAAAAAGAAGCAGTGTGTGTTGGGAATCAAGGAAATGCGGTGCGGGGAAAAGAAGATTCAAAGAAAAAAATGGTTGGATTGAAGACCAACCTCGCACAAGATGTTGATATGTGTACAAACCTAATCCACTTAGGATTAGGGTTTTGGGTCCTTGATGTAAGGGGTTTTACCCATTTTGAGATTATAAATAGGAATTATAAGATCTGAGGAGATCATCTAGGATCTAACAAGTGAGAAGAGTTAGAATACTTTTTGCGCAGTGAGATCATAGAGTTAGATTGGGAGTCAGTCTTGGAGATGAGTATGTTTTTGAGTTGTAACTCAGGGTCAGTTCGCAAGCTATGGAGCTTGGTGTGACACTGGTCAACCTCACCACACACATGTGCATTCCAAATGCACTTTTGATGTAATGCGTGCAGCACAAAGAATTGATGAAGAATAATAAGAAGAAGACAGATCTTTGTGGATGTATCCCAGGGGGGGTGAACCATGGTAAAAACCTATGTTAATGTATGGAATGTGTTCTTTATGTGTTTCTATGCTTTATGATGAATCAATGGATACATGAATGAATCTATTCAGGTTAATTTATAGTGCACGCTATATTAGACAAGTTATTGTTTGAAGAATGAATGTGAATGGTTAGTTAAATGATATATCTGGTTAAGGATGTATTGGAATGGTAAATTTGAAGTATATTAAAGGTATAAACAAGGTCTAACATCCCCATGAGAACCATCCCTTCGATGACTACATACATCTGGTTCTTGCAGTCACCCATAATCCATCTCGGGTGAGACTGCGTTGTGCATGTTGTGCACAACGCTGCCTTCTGGTCTCTAGAAGGGCTGATGGTTTGTAGGGTTTTGTTGGAAACCTAAGGTAGAAACCAGGTCAGCCCAAACATTCCAACAAATGGTTCCATTTCCAACTAGAACTCAAAATAATAGTTTGGAAGGGATTTGATGAGGACAGTGAAGATAATGCATTGGTAGAAGGGGATGTTCAGACCATGGAACCCTACTAAGTAGGAGATTGAAATATGGTTGGACACAAAACAACTTAAGTTTGCGCAGAAAGATAATAGAAGCTCCATGTATACACTGTGACGATATTTGGATAGGTATGTGTTTACTAATTTGCATGAGGCATTTTTCTATTATTTTCCAGAGTTGTTGTAAGAGTGGATTTTGAGGTTGAAGGATACTCATCCCATTAATTGGATAAGGCTAGTAGAGTGAACTTGTGAGATAATTTCCTGGTTGGAAAGGGTTAATAATATATTCATGCGTAGAGTGTATTTCTGGTTAGACAATATTATTGTAGGGTTTATTATTGAATTTGCAGTCGATACAATGAAGTCATACACTAATGTAGAGCAAGAGTTCTTTAAGGGACCAAGAGGGAGGTATATTAGGTCACTTTACACTTCGATCAATATTTTATTGCATGATAAAGGCATGATGACAATGGAGTCAGACAACTAATCACTCTACGTGCATGGGGGAACTAGGGGAAACACTAAGGAATATCTGAGATATGAAGAGGGATCTAGAGAGAGGCCAGAAGAAGGAAACAATGGACCCTATTATGATGGATGAGGAAAAAACCAAGGAGATATTAAGAAAATTGGGAGTGTTGCGCAACATATGACCATACCAGTATAAGATGAATAGTAAGAAGAGAGTAATAGCCAAGAAGGAGGGCTTGGAAAGTGATGAGGAAGAGGTATAGGATCTTCGTGCAACACGGAATATTGAAGAAATCTTGCGCACCACGTATGAGAGGAAAATCAGAGGTCAAGGGTCTGGCACAAAATAATTCTCTCCATTCTAGATCCGAATTAGTGTGGACCCCACAACCCCATGTGCGACTAAGACATTTGAAGACAAAGAAGTGGTTAACCAACAAGTGATTAGTAGTAGAAGGATTTTTACAGGACGAGGTCCAAGTCAAGTAGAAGTATAAGTTTGACTAGTAGTAGTTATGTATATACACTTTAGTGGTAGTGCAACAAAATTCATAATACAAGGAGCAGATCCAACTATTAGGTTACTTGAGTTCCATGGAGAAGGGTCAGAGGACCCATCGAAGCACTTGTTTATCTGTGAGAAGATTTGGGCAGCTAAACAGATTACAGATGAAGATTCAAAAGTTTCGTAGTTGGAAATCACAGTCAGAGACCACACACTGGATTGGTATATGGGCCTCGTAGTAAAAAAACCACAAGGAGCTCCCACAACCGTCGCAGATGTAAAGAAGCAATTAATCAATGAATTTAAAAGACCAAGCTTAGAGGATCAATTCATGAATGAGATGATAGAGATCAAACAAAAAATAGGTGAGTTATTGTGGGAGATTGATAAAACGTTCAAGAGACTAAAAGGTAAGTTGAAGTACCCTATTACTGATATGAAACATAGACATTTATTTGTTAATTCCTTATTTCCACACTTGGCGTATCCTTTGAGACACCAAAAGTTCCAAAGTTAGGCCGAGGCTTTACAAGCAGCCTTGCAATTGGAGGAGAATCAATATAAGCATACATATCCAACCGTGGAATAACTGAGAACAGATATGAAGAACCTAACATTTCAGTTGAATCAGAATAAAGGAAAGGAAAAGAGGGAAGATGTCCAGTTTACATTATGTAGAACAGAAGGGCATCATAATAATGAGTTTTCAATGTTTGCGCAGTATTTGGGAGTAGGAATGCCAAATACTTTATCTACAGGAGGACCATGGTGTGAGATATGCAGAAAACATTGACATTAATTATCCCTATCATTGTCCTGTGATGTAGAAGTATCAACCAATACCCAATAGTACATTTTGTAATTTTTGTAAGTTGGTAGGACATGAAAACAAGGATTCCAGAACTTTGGAAATAATGAAGGAAAGGACATCAAATACTTATAGGGTGCAGGATGAACACATGACAAGAAAACCTGCACAACAGTAATATAATAATGCACAGAAGTTTGGAACACCACCACATTATAACAACGCACAAAAGTTTGGACCACCACCATAGTACAATAATGTGCAACCACAGTATAATCAGGCACCACAGTACAATACACTACGTAGAGATAATCAAGGAAACAAAGGAGGCTTCAGAGGAGGAGGTTAGGGAGGAAGAGGATTTGGAGGAGGTAAAGGAATAATAGTTTGTCACAACTGTCAAAAACCTGGACACTATGAAAGACATTATCCACAACCACCCATGACATCTATGTATTTTCGCGCAATAGAACATGATACATAAGATTGTCTGTCACTTTTGGTAAAGATATAGGAGAAGAGGAATAAAAAAAATAGAATGTTCAATGGATTCTTGTGGAAGCCATAGAAGAGGATGGGAAAAAGATAAATATAGTTACTAGAGGTGGAGCCAAGACAGGAGAAGATGCAGCAAAGAAGAATCAAGACCAACACTAGTGGGTTAGGAAGAATGCAACAATGGAACTGATCCAAATGGATCTAGAAAGGCCTAAAAATAAAAGTTCTCGGAATAAAAAAAACCCAGCGCCATCGCGTCGGGCTCGTCGAGCTGATTTCAACCATATATATTTTTTTCCTTATGAAAATGGACACCATATTTCGGAGATGGTAAAAGTATTGTATGATGATTACTTGGAACGAAAGAGACCAGTTCTAGGAGAATCTTCAAAGAAATCCAAAAGTGAAGAAGGAGAGGATCCTCCAACATCTCCTCCTTCACCTGCTTCATCTCCATCGTCTTGTTCTTTTTCAAGTACAAGTTCAAATTATACTACAAAAAAACATTCTCATAAACATAAGCTTGATATGCCATTACTTAAACTTGATGTAATTTTTTTCTTCCTATGTATGATGGCGAAGTTAATGCTGAGAAACTTTATAATTGGGTTAGGCAGATGGAGGTATATTTTAATGTGCAACAAATCAAAGACGAGGAAACCAAAAGCAGATTAGCATTGCTTCGTCTTGAAATCACAGCTCTCATCCGGTGGCAAAGTAAAATGCAACATGGAACTCAACAAGTTGGTAAGATTTTTCCATCATGGCATGATTTTATTTCCACACTTAGAAAACAGTTATATCCTTTGGGGTATAAGGAAAAGGATTTAATTGAATGGAAAAGTCTTAAGTTAAGAAAATGACAATCAGTGCAGGAATATATGGATGAATTTTGTAAGACGGCTTTGATGTTAGATGTTCCATTAAATACACAAGAAACTCTTATGAAGTATATAAGAGATTTGCCTACTTATATTAGTAATATTGTATTCATATTTGGACCTACTAATATTTATGAGGTTTCTATCCAAGCAATGTATATTGAAGCAAGAAAAACCAAAGTTAGTGTATCAGGGGAAACATCTTCAAAGAAAGATGGAAAGGCAAAGGGAACGGGAAGGAAGCAAATTCAACGACAATGAAGGAATATAAGCTCTCTTGCAATAATTGCAAGAAAGAAGGGCATGATGATGAACATTGATGACAATTGCACCCAGTTAGAGAGTGAAGTGGTTCAAAGAAAGGAAAGGGAGACAAAAAGTTGCAACAACAACACAAACAACAGACTTGGGGTATGATTCAGGTGATGAGTCTAAGATTACAACAATTGGTTTGACAGGTAAAATTGGTGATGATTTTGATTCAATAAGTAAAGTGTTTCATATAAGGGTCATAATGAAACATACTAAGATTGACACATTGATATATAGTGGATCTCAATCTAACTTAATTTCAGAAGAAGTGGTTAAGAAATTGGGATTAAACACTAAGATGCATCACAAACCCTATTCACTAAATTGGATAAGCAAATATCATAAATTTCCCATAACAAATCAATGTATCATAAAGTTTGCAATTACATCTAAGTATGTGGATGAAGTAGCATGTGATATGGTGTTGCTAGAAACATGTGGAATGGTCTTAGGAA
>SNQJ01S0125277.1:306-26486 GCA_010110895.2 Picea sitchensis | reverse complement strand
CAGATGATGAGCAACTTGGTGTCCAAATGGACACCCTTTGTAACGTATCTCTAACCCTGCTCCTTGTATTTTCAATTTTGTATTATTTCATTTATAAATGTTGATATGTACTTAGAATTATTTCTTGTATCATAGATTCGTGTTGTAATCATATAGTTGTATTTTAGATATTTCATTATATGAATGTTGTTTATAGCAATTGATTTCATTTATCGTGTATGAATATGTACTAATGTTAATTTTTGGTGTTCACATTGTGGGAGCACTATTTTTGTAGGTGCTGGATTCTCGTATACTCTCCATCTCAAAGTGAGAAGATCGAACACACGTTCCCATGTGGAGCCAGATGTTGACCGCCTATTCAGCTAGGGGTCAACTCATGTGCCATGAAGATGCATCACCAGATGCAAATTTGTTGAAGACAATTTTGGTTCTACTTGGGCATCTGATGTCCTAGCACAAATTTTTGTAAACGAAATTTCCGCACCCCTGCGTAGGTTAATAATGTAATAAGTCTGCATGGATCATAGTTAGGTCAGGTACCTTTGGATGTTTCCATTGGGGGAGTTCCATTCACCGAGGGTTTTTTATCCTCAGGTTGTCAACCGGGCTCTCGAGCCTGGCTGACTTCCCTTGAGTTTTTCCCTCCACACATGCAATAATTTCATCCAGAGTGGTGAACGGCGTCCTAATGGTCTCATCCTTTGGTAACTATTGTTTAGGAATGTTGTAAATGAGCATGCCAGACAGTGTAGAAAGTTTCGCGGAATTTCGTTGAGTCTAGATAGGTTTTTTTTAATTAATTAAATTTTTAATAATTTAATTAATCAATAATTATTTTGAGCTAATATTGTAAAGCTATTTGGGTCTTGGGCTTTTGATAGGGAGGTGTTTGTGCTCAAAGAAATGGAATAGCACCTACACCCATGGACCAAGTTTATTCGAGTGGGACTAAGTTTACTATGTCTTGGTCCCTTTCGAGTGATCTGGGTCGACAGTAATTTTAATTGTTAAGGTGACATTATTAAAATGTCAAAACATTGTAATTTTGAGGTTAGTGAGTGAATGTTAGGGTGGCAAGTGGCAAGTTAGACACTCCTAACCACCCAGAGCCAAACCCTGGCTGAGACAACCTTTTTCAGCCTCTTAACTCTTGCCACCTCTCTAACTCTTCAGGGGAAAAACGTCCCCCACTCTAACCAATTCCTTGTTTCAAGCCCAGCAGAAGCTTGGAGTGGGCCCCTCTCACATGAGGGTCAGCCCTCCAAAACCCTAACCAAACTCTAAACCTAACTCTTACCCACTCTATTCACTCCCTCTAGCTCACACCCTCTCTTAGCACTTGCCAGGTGGAGACACATCCCACTAACCCCAGGCCTAACCCAACACACTTTAAAATAGCAGTGGGCCTTCCCCTCAGGTCTGGGAGTAGCCCCTCCCAGCCCCCACCCTCACCTCCCCCCATGCCTTCCATCTAGCCGTCCAGAACAAAGCTCAATCCATCCGTCTGGCAGCCCTATGTTGGCCCCTCCTGAATGGCTCCATGGCACTCCTCAAATAACCCCAACCTTGCACTTGGCACTCTTGCATGAGTGCTTTCTCTTGGCCTCTAGAGGTATAAGAGAAGCCTTCCTCACCTCTTTTCTGGACCATTCTTTGAGCTACTGTTACTTTGTTGAAATTTCAAACCACCTTCTTTCTCTTTCCATCAAGCCACTCATCTCATTGCTTTTGAGAGTTTTGGGAGAAGTATTTTTCCAATACTCTCTTATTTTGGATAAATAGAAAAGCTTTGGAGGATTTTAGAAACATTTCCATATACACACTTGGGAGGCGTGAAGAAATCTTGATACTCGGTGTGCTCGGGCAGTGAGAGTTAAAGGTCTGTCACCAATCAAACTCTCAGGCATCTAGGAAGCCAAGGGAGGCGTCCTAACAAAATATACAAAACTTAGAAAAACTCAGTACAAAGAAATTAGAAATCTAGGAGTTTATTGCTTTATCATACCATTAACCATTAAACCGAAATTAAACATGAACATTTATTCACCCCGATATATATAATCAAATTAACTTGCATCGGATACTAAAAACGTTAATAGGGGTAAGTTCGTACAATGTTTTCTCCTGTCTAATTGCAAAATGGACACTGTTGCTTGTAATAAATAGTTGAATCCCAGTGCCTTAAAAGTGCATTGCGGCGATATGGTTAGCGTGTTTTACAACAAGGGGCCGAGGTTAAGTTCAAATTAGTGATAGAAATGGTTTGGAAACACTCTCCTTGGAGTTAATTGCCAAACTTGGAGAGCTTCTAGAAACCCAAATGGTCTCTACAGTAAAGCCCCTCAAAGTGTTGGAATTATCCATGGTGGGAAGCGAGATCAAGAGGCTGGCGCTTCTTCTCGAGTCCGCTTTAAAGGCGTTTTCAGCATCAAATTAACAGACCCGGGGGTTTGTCCTAATTAGATCCTCAGCATGGCGACACGTGGCTTTCCGGTGGTCTGGCTGTGACTAGAAGAATTGAGGGAACAAAGCTGAGGGAGAGGGGAATTTGGTTTATTTTGACGAAATAAAAGTGTTTGACTAATTACTATATCCACGACGGGCCCTTCGGGAATTGATGAGGGGATAGTTTATTTTGCCAATATAAAAGTAAATGTTTGACTAATTACTAAGTCCCTGTGACCCGGGCCTTTGAGAATTATTTGAGGGGATGGTTTATTTGCTAAATTGAAAATACTGAAATGAAACTAATCTAACAATTAAATGCCTTCTACTTGCGAGAAAAGGAAATTGATCTAAGCTAACAAAATTTTGCAAAAATTTACACAATCACCAAAAACACCGCTCCCCCAGATTTTGAAGCCGGGGAGCTTGTAGCCCAGCTTATTTTATTATGACTTTGTACAATGCTTATTGGAATGAGTTGTGAGCATTCATTAGGGGGCTCTCAAGCACACAATGTTTTACAAAGCACTATGAAATAAAAATGGTGCCTCCGGGGGTACCGGATGCCCCTAATCAAAGCAGATGAGAACCTCCTTTTATCTATTAGGTCAACCTGCAAAACAATGAGTAAACAAGGGATAAAAGATGCCCAAAACACTTTAAGTGTCTTAGGTTATGAGTCAAACTTTAAAAATTTCTAAATGTAATTTTACAATTTTGAAGCAAAATTTAACTAGGAACTCAAGCTAAAGAGCTAATTTCCTTAGGATCTTTTTTCTTGTAAAAAAGAAATACAGAGGCACTACAATTGCCAAATATAAACTTGAAAGACTTTTTAAAGCAAAGCGATTTTCAGCCTTTATGATTGGAAATTAAAACTAACTAAAAAATGCTTCTAACACTTTGCCGAATCTACTTTTTTATGAGATGAGCTTAAGAACTTGATAGATCTAGACAAATGATAGATGCAAAGTAAATTATAACTTGATAACAGATTTCTTCTTTTGAGGAATAGCAAGTAACCAAGTAACCAAGAAATTGCTTTTTAAAGAGAAGGAGAGAAGAAGCAAACATATTCTAAAACACAAGTTTTAGAATATGTTGGGCAATGGAGTCCTTTTTTGATGGATTGTGGAGGGATCTACTTCAAAGACTTGGAGAAAATGGAAAGTCAAGCTAGACCAATGCTTCCTCCAATTTCAGATTCAATCACTTAGGTTGCTTACAAACAAGGTTAGAAAATGGTATCACCTACAAGGGCAATCTTACAACACAATTTGTTAAACAAAACATATATTGTATACAAAACCACTCAAGTAAATAGATAGAAAGATCACTAATCAAAATAACTAGTTCAGCAATCTTACCTAGTAGTGTTAATAGTACTCCTATCAAGACCACATGATAACCAAAGCATCAAAGTAGTAGTAATACAAAATGAAATGATATCACCTAGTTAATATAGCATCCACACTTGGCCAATCCGCAATTTGACCTCCAAAGTCTTGGCTTTTATTATTCCAAAATATAGAAGGGGAAGTATTACAATATGAAACATACAAATGCTTTCTTCCAAAGGCTCCAACTAGAAAGAGAAATAAGGAGGAGGCTACATGACATAATACAGAGAGAGAGTAGCATGGGCTCCTCGGGGAGTAGCACCAAGTGGTGTAGTATGGGCTGCCAAGTGTGAGGGAAGAGGGCGCCACCTCTCCTCATCTAAAGCATGTGTCAAACAAACTCAAGAGTAAAGGAGAGGGTGCCATCTCTTTGCACAATGGGCTGCCACCTCAAGACGGCGCCACCTCTCCAAGAGCGGCGCACCTCTCTAACTCAGATGATCAAATCAAATAATATCTCCAATAAATCAAGTGCCAATCACATGGATATTGTCCCTTTTGACCCTTTGATTGAATTTGTCATAAAGTTCTCTCAAATTTGTCCCCCTTTATTCTTTTTATTTTTTGACTTGGCTGATTTATTGAATTAAAATGCACTTCTTTGGTTTGAGAGTAAAATCATTTTTTAGTGATGAAAATCACTAATTTACCCAAGTAAGTGGTTGACCACTTGATTGACTTTGCAATTAAGTCTTCTCCAAATTTGTCCCCCTTTATTCTTTTTTTATTTTGACTTGGCTGATTTTATTGAATTAAAATGCCTTTTTTGGGTTTTTGAAGGTAAAATCAAAATTTAGTGATAAAATTCACTAATTTTACCCAAGTAAGTGGGTAATTAGGTAACATGGGTGCTCTAGGTCCAAAAATGAGCATCCCCATGGCCAATTTGATGCCCAAATACTACTTTTTTTAAGTATCTTTATTTTTTAATTACAAATTGCGGAATTCTGGCAATTTTTTAATTAACTGAAAAATTTAAAAAATCCTAGGGGGGACTTAGTACATTTCCATAAGACTCTAGGAGGATGTTTGGCATGGTAATATACATCAGACACTAGGCTTAGATCCATGTTCAATCCCCAACCATGAGCATATACTCCAGCTCTGGAGGATTGAGTGAAAAAACTCATAAATTATAAATCGCCTGAAAAGCGGCAAAATATAATTAGTATGTGAAAAAACACTCCAGAGTAGAACTCACGCTTAGGACTTAAGGTGGCTAAGACCTTTTACAAATTCATCATGCCAACACCTCTTATTACAATTTTTTATGGAAATGTAGAGTAACCAAGTGGTCTTTTAGACCGATTGAATTTCTGAACTTCTGAATTTTGAACAATAATGTTCAATCTTTGGCGGCTCAGCGGAAATTCACCATAGTGCAACTTTGGTGGATAACATTGGCTCCATATGGGGACGTGTGCTTGATATTTTATTCTTTAAAGGAAAGCGTATGAGAATCCAGAATCATAAGACCTGCATCCACCGATTTTTTTTTGTCAATAACATGTCCATATATGAAATCCAACATTAAACATAAGATGTGGAAATAATGTACATGTATATACAAATATTTTACAACAGTAAACTATGTACAATACAATTTTAAACTATGTACAATATTCTACAACAATAAGCTATGTACAGGAAATAGATGAATTTAAAGTACAGAGGATAGGGTTTAGAGAATATGATACAACAGATGTCCCATGGACATCAGATGACTTCGTTGAAGAATAGTTTGAGAAGTTGGCCATTTACTGGTAGTGACAATTTCTCACCGTCCAATCTGCTTAGGACAAAAGAGTTCTTTCCAGCTACATCCTGGATAATATAAGGCCCTGCCCATAAACTGTCGAACTTGCCGTGACTTCCTGGTTTCTCTCTTCGTTTGTCCCATAAGAGGACTGTATCACCTGTTTGGAAATCCCTTTGTCTTGAAGATTTATCAAAGGTTCTCTTATCTTTTCTTGATTTCTAATGCTTTGATCAAGGGCTTTCCTTCTGTTTTAATCTAGCTCAGTCGATCAATCCTGTTTTGATGAAAGTCTTCATCAAACCATATTCTGGACAATACATTACCTTGGAGTTTAAAGATTGTCTTTGATGAAGGGTAACATCAAGGCCATAAACCAACTCAAAGGACTCTTTCTGTTGAACTCTTTTTTGTGATACTGGCCATTGAAAGTGCAAAACTTGATCTTATTATCCCAACTTTTCTTGTTGTAAGCTGTTTTCTTGAGAATTGTCTTTAAATTCTTATTGCTAGACTCGCAAGACCATTGCCTTGGGATAGTAATTGGATGAAATTGTGAGATAATATAATGCCATATTTGAAGCGAGAATGGGGATAACTCTGTTGAGCTAAAGGCTGTGGCATTATCGGTGGTTATTTTTCTTTGGCACCCAAATCTAGTGATAATCCTGTCCCTCAAGAAAGTGATAATCTAGTGATAATCCTGTCTCTTTCTTTCTTGGAATCTTCATGTGTTTCTTTTGTTCGGGTTCATGGGTTTCTTATAGATTCCATGCCCTAAAGTTCCATCATGGGATCAGGATGTGGATGGACAACTGGTATACTTTAAGGCTTCTCTTTGAAGAATACATTACTATCTTTCATGGCTACTACTATCATGGATATATACTTCATCATCTTCAATGGATCATGGGATTAGCTCCCCTCTAATCCTTGCTTCATGTATGGAGTGCATATAATCGACTCCCTCAGGATTTATGAGTCAGCTGTCACGCATCCTTATTGCCTTGGTGCCTGGTGGTTCTCTTGTCTAGCAGGAGTCCAACTTAGATCTTGTTGTCTTCCTAAGCGTCCTTAAGTCTTTTTCCAATATCCTCTCGATTCTTGACTTCTTTACTGTCTTTGCTTCTTCTAAGTCTCTTCATGATTGATTACGACATCTTGCAATAGCTTCCACATGATTTGTATTTCATCCCTTTCATGTGTATTGTCTAATGATATCCATTCTTATCTTGTTGTTCTTCCATAGGTATAGTTCTTCTTGGAACACATTATCTTCCAAGAGATAGATATACAAGATATGTTTGATGGCAGAGTATGTACAAGGCCAGAAGAGTTTGTTACCTTTAGAAGAAGTCTCTTCCATCACCTTGAAGTCTTCTTTGTAGGTTCCTTTTTCTTCGACAATTGATGCTTAGTGTTTCTCCTTCCTTTTCTTTAGCTCGGGACAATGATTCTTGTAGTGGTGCACTTTTTCGACCCATTTTGAAGCATTGTACTTCTGAAATGTCTTTCTCTTGATTTGGCTTCCTCCTTGAACCAAACTTCCTTTTGTTCCTTTGAAGTTCTTGGATCTAGCTGTGAAGGCTTGATCATCGCATACTTCTTTTGGGTTTCTCTTTTGCATTGATCCTTATTTCTTGCCAGGCATCAGGTCAAAGATCTTCATCGGATACTCCCTTTCTTGTGTTCATGCTGCGGCGTCATCCACGTCTTGGGAAGACCATTGAGTACTATTTTTACCAACTCCTTCTGAGATGATCTCTTCAATAGCTTGGTTGATCTCTTAATTGAGAAATTCTCACAAAGTATGATGTTATCTTTGTCATCATCATTCATCTTCATGTCCATGGAGCTCATTCTTTGGACTCATTACTTGTCCAATGTTTGTGAGAAGAGTTTGTTAGGGCATCGATACATCTTCTTGATGAGTCAAGATGGGAGATGCTTAAGGGTATCAAGTGGTCTTTATGGATTCCACTATGGTACTCATAGCATTAATGTCATTGTCTTTGGACTTCTCCATACGGGCGCATGTCATGCGTCTTTGAACTTCTCCATAGGCTGCAACATTACGCGGTTCCTTCTCTTTCCCCTTCTTCAAACTCTGGTTTCCACGATCTTTCCTTTCGATATCCAACACTTTATTCTTGGCAAGGATAGGGTCAAATCCTTGTCTTCCACTCTGAAGTTAGAACATCTAACTTGTTCTCGACTTCATAGAGTAAGTCATGTTTTGCTTTGACTTGGGTCAAACCCTAGATTTGATCACAAAATCAAACTTCCGCGTCTTGGCTTCTTGAGAGTATCCGGAGATGCGCTAGGCTAGAAGCGCGTTGATCTATCAGGAGATTAGGTCAATCCATTCACTTAAGGTGCCTCAAGAGGATTAGGGTTTTACGCAATTGTACTCCTGCTAAGTAACCAGCGTCGGTGTCTTGGAAGTTGTTCCTTCTAGTAACCCTAGTGGCGGTTCCTCAACGAGCTCAATATCCTAGTATGTTTCCTTCAGTGATTTTAGGCCCGAATGAAGGTGTGGGCCCATAACTGTTAGAATATGAAATGTGTAACTTTCGTTTTACCATTGACAATACCCTTGTCCCAACCCCAACCATAGGCGAAGCCACCTCGAACACATAACCTTGATGATCATTAGGGAAGCAAACTAGGCTAGATAGCCAAACAAAGGGTATACATCTTTCCCCAAGGATAAGCGCCAACAAAGGCGTCCAGATGGTCCCAAACCCTAGCGAGATGGTCAAGCCAAACTTGATCGCTAGGCTGCGGCATTCTGATGGCGGCTCATAAAGCTAGCATACAAGGTGAATTGCTACTTGGTCGCACAAGACTAGAGCAGCACCAATTAAGTACCGCGAGAATGAAGCCCGGCCTCCTGTATTTATACTAATTTTGTCTAGCTGCACGGGCCGACTTCTCATTCTGGGTATCATACTGTTCAATATATATTATTATTTCTGGCGGACTTCTTCTCTTGAAGGCTATTAACCTAATATAAATTATCTTCTTGGTGGTAAGTCTTCTAGGGTTATTAGCCAACTCATTAAGGTTTCTTCTTGCTTCTTGGAGTATTCTATCTTCGTCGAGGGTTTACATGTGGAGTAAATACCTCCATAACTATAATATCAACACACAGGAATGTAAATTGAGGCCTTAGAGACCTCCACGTTATCCAACAAATATTCCCTTCTTTCACGAAGGGTCTGAAAACCTAGTTCTTTTTTCTTTTAGAGATATTATTCTGGAAACACTAGACAATAAAATATCTTGAGATGGCTTACTCTTGGCTTCTTCCCGGTGAACATCTATTCCGGTGTCTTGAACCCAAGTCCACTATGCGATAGTCTGTTTTTGTACATACAACATTTGTTCTTCTTACGCCCATAAGTGCTTACAGCACCATTATGGTTTTGTTTTTTCTTTTTTGCTACACCATTTTTGTTGAGGATTGGTAGGGTGTTGAGCTTCCCTCTTAATCCTCGACTTCTCTGCAAAAGCTACAAATTCTTTTGAGGTGTATTCTCCTCCATTATCGACATGAGTATCTTGATTTTTCTTTCTGAGAGTTTCTCAATCAAGGCTTTGAATTCCTTGAATTTTCCAAACACTTAATCTTTTGATTTCAAAGTAAACCCAGAATACTACGAGAATGACCATTGAATAAATGACACATAGTATACATACCCAGTGGCGAGGTGGATGGCATTGGGCCACATACATCTTAGTGGATGAGCTCCAAGACTCATACCTTTCTTGTAAACTCTTCGAGGAAGGATTCTTGATGTTCTTTTCCTTGTGCACATCCTTGCACACACCTTCATAGTCAACCTTGAAATCTGGTAGACACGTAAGCGCCTTTCTTACATATGGTAAGGCCTTGTGGTTGATGTGAGATATTCTTCTATGCCAAAGTTCACACGGACTCTCAGATGATTGAATCAAGGCTGCATATGAGTGACCTTTTAATTTATACAGGGCACCTTCTACTGTTCCAATAACAATTGCATCTTCATGGTTTTCCTATAGAAGTGACATAAGAACTTCTCCATCTATAGATACAGCCATGAAACCTTTCTTATCTAATTTTGAGATAGAAAGCAAATTCTTCATCAAACCTGGTACATATAATTACATCCTTCATCTTCATTGGGATCCACAGATCAAGTTTGTAATTGGACTCTCCCACTCCTTTTATAAGGTACTGGTAATCATCTCCAAATGTAACTTTATGAGAAAAATTATTTTCTGTTCATGAGAATGTCTTTAGACTTGTCATGTGCTTGGAAGCACCACTATCCCTAGATGAGCAAGTATCCTCACCGGTGACCAGTCTTGAGGAAGGCTGGAGAATAAGACATAGTCTCAATATTTTCTTTAATCATCTTTGTGGGTGGCTCTTCATCTTCAATTTGTGTGGGCATGGTGCCTTTGTTTCTCTTCTTATTCTTCTCTTTTTAATTTTGGACAATTCTTAGCAATATGTCCCATCTTGTCTAATGGTAACATTGATAGGATGAAATCTTTTCTCTTCTTTGACCTTCTGAAACTTAAGATCTCCTTGGAGGGTGGGATTCTTTATGGATGAATTTATTTGGGGAGTGGGAACACCTTATGCAGGTGGGTCTCCTTCTTGAAGTAAGACCACATCCCTTGCACACACCTTCATGGTCAACCTTGAAATCTGGTAGACCTGTAACTGCCTTGCTCACATATGGTAAGGCCTTGTAGTTGATGTGAGATATTCTTCTATGCCAAAGTTCACACGGACTCTCAGATGATTGAATCAAGGCTGCATATGAGTGACCTTTTAATTTGTACAGGCCACCTTCTTCTGTTCCAATAACAATTGCATCTTCTATGGTTTTTCCTATAGGCGACATAAGAACTTCTCCATCTATGAATGCAACCATGAAACCTTTCTTATCTAAAGCTGAGATAGAAAGCAAATTCTTCATCAAACCTGGTACATATAGTACATCCTTCATCTTCATTGGGATCCCTGAATCAAGTTTGTAATTGGACTCTCCCACTCCTTTTATAGGGTACTGGTAATCATCTCCAAGTAACTTTATAGGGAAAGTTCTTTTCTGTAAGGCTAGCGAGAATGTCTTTCTGACTTGTCATGTGCTTGGAAGCACCACTATCGATGAGCCAAGTATCCTCACCAGGTGACACTGATCTTGAGAGGGCAGAGATTAAGACATAGTCTCCAATATTTTCTTTAATCATCTTTGTGGGTGGCTCTTCATCTTCAACTGTGTGGGCATGGTGCCTTTTGTTTCTCTTCTTCTATTCTTCTCTTTTAGCTGGACAATTCTTAGCAATATGTCCCATCTTGTCACAATGGTAACATTGATAGGATGAGAAATCCTTTTCTCTTCTTTGACCTTTCTGAAACTTCTGGAATCTCCTTGGAGGGTGGGATTCTTTATGGATGAATTTATTTGGGGAGTGAGACACCTTATGTGAGTGGGTCTCCTTCTTGAAGTGAGACCTTCTCCTTCCTCCTTTAGTATGAGCAGCTAGAACTTGATATTCATCCCTTAATAGTACTGCTTCTCGGTTAGCTACTCTCGCTTCTTCTTGAACACATTCTTCCCAAAGACTGTCAAATTTTAGTTTCTCTTTTCTGGCACAACTGATTTGGATGAATGCATCCCAAGGTCTTGTGAGACCATTTAGTTGTCATTATGATTTCATCTTCATCTAGGGTATCTCCAATTGCTTTTAGCTGTTCCTTGAATTGAGATATTCTAGAGAAATATTCATGAACTGTTTCTCCTTTTTGCATCTTTGTATCCTTGAGTTGAGTTCTCAAGTTCATCTTCCGATTAATGTTTCTTCCTTCATACAATCTGGTTAGGGGCATCAACCATTTATTTTGGGGTATTCTTAGATGCCACTTGAGGGATCAAGTGATCTTTGACAGAGTCTGCAATGATTCTTTTGGCCCTAACCATGTCCTTTTGGTACTTTGCTTTAGCTGTAGCATCTGCAGGTTCTGGTAGATTTTCTTTGATGAATCTTGCTATGTCATTCTCTTCAAGAATGAGTGCAATCCTATACTTCCAGGCTCAGAAGTTATCCACACCTTCTAACTTGTCAACAAGCTTGGTGCTTGCAAACATCTTGACCTGGAACTGGGAAAATGACCAAAAATTGAAAGTGCTCAAAATTTAGATCTGATCTTAGCAGGAGGTGCGCTTGGCTGAGGCGAGTAGCCTGGTGCAGTCAGTTTTATGAAAATCCAACTTTTACCCCTTGAAACTGAGCTTGCGCAAATCTGGACTGGTACTTCTGGAACTGGTTCTGGTTTCCTGGTTTTCTAGGACCAGTGAAAACTAGGGTTTTACTTACTGGGAGTTTTTTCCACTGAAAAAGTGCGCTCAAGCTGCGAATGAGTTCGCTGGCCTAAGGCGCACTTCCCTAGAAGTTTTTAGGCCGAAATTCCTCTTCAACAAAAAGCCCTAATTTTCTTTTACGACAACAATGACGTTTTTGCTTATCCAGTGAAAGGTTCTCTCTTCATCTTAGCTCTGATTCCATGTTAATTTTAGAGAAGCTATTAAGTTTCTTTTCAATTTACTAGACAATAATAGTATAAGCATGATCACTAAGAGAAACACAATCATAAGATACACAACATTTATCCTGGGAAACCCTCATGGGGGAGAAAACCCAACAAAAACTTCCTTAATATACATAGCCAATACAATGCCAAGACAATAAACCAAAACACTAGAGAATATCCAACACTGAGCAATGCGCCTCTCTCTTCCTTCTTCCGGCAACTGGCAACTGCAACTTCCTTCAAACTTGCGCACTAGATGAGTGAGTTGAGTGAGTGAGCTAATGAGGCGCTAGGCTCTCTTATTTATACTGGCTGACAGGCACTAGGGAGGTGTCTCTTCATTGGGCAGCGCTGACCTCTTCACTTAGTGGCTAAATCCACTTTAATTAGGCTAGGGGGCCAACTTCTTAATTAACATGATATAATTAGGGTTTGACCAATCCACAAAAGGGGATTGATCTAATTAATAATAACTCAATAATAAATAGAATACTCTTTGCAGTTACAATATTTCACATAAAAGGAAAGATGCAAGAGGTAAAGTGCAATAAGGTAGAGTAGTAGAGAGTGAGATCAACTCCGAGGATTGAAGAACCCTCAACCCTGAGCTCATAGACCTGCTCCGATGATGAAATGTACTGTAGGGGAAGATCTAAGGACAAGAGGAGCTAGAAGAAAGGAAATAGGTTTTTCCTAGAATGAACCCATCTCTCCTACCATCCGAGGTCGAATGAAGGAAGCTGAGTAGAGTAGGGTGTCCTGAGGGGGAGCTAGTAGGGTGCTTGGATCGTTCGCTGCGCTGTTGACTGGTAAAGGTAGTGCACCAATGAGGTTTAGGAGATCTCCTCTATCTCCTGGGAAGGGATCTGGTTTGGTCATGTTGTTGAAATCTCGTGGGATGAGGGAAGGTCACACGGGTTCGCATTGATCTGGAGTATAGGGCTGCGCTGGTGTCGGTCTGTCTCTTAATGCCCCTTCCTATGGGTAGCACCGTGAAGGAGGTGATTTGTTGAATAGTGTCTAGTCTCATAGGAGGTTGAAGAGTATGGGCCTGGAGCTTGAGGGCCTCTTGTATGTATAAGGCTAAGCACTGCTGATCTGGATACATGAAGAATCTCGCGAGGGTCTGAGTCCCCTTGCATAATCAATGAAATCACCCCCTGATCTCATAATAAATGGGGCAACGAAAGATGAAGTGATCCTTAGTCTCAACCTCTTGAAGCTGACATAGCTGATAGAGCCTGTTTAGTCGGTTGATCTGGTGGTCTGTCTATACTCGAAAGCCCACTCTGAACTAGCCTATAGGATTGCGAAGAGCATGTACCCAATGGTGGAATGTATATTGTGGTCGAGCGATGAGTCCATCCCTAGGCTCCAATAAATGCTCATCATAAAAGGCCATCTTTGGGTGTAACCCATCAGGAGGGTTAACCCAAGTGATCTGGATAAACCACCTATAAATTTCATCTCTGATAATCTTGTTCAACACATGTCTGGTCGGTAGAAGATGGCCGGGAGCATCCAAGGAATATTGAAATGGTGGGAGACAGTCATTCTAAATGTCCACAGACTCTAAAAGATTTGAAACACTTAAGATCCAACCTCGAGCCCAACCCAATGGGCTAGAGACGGTAATGGTCTCTACACAGCAATAAGCCAAGTATGAGTACCGATTTCGCCCCTTCGCCGAGTCAGCTAAGCCCCGGATGCGATGCAAAAAAGAGACCAGTTCGAACATTGTCTCGAGTCGGAAGGGCCGAGCCCCAAACTCTGCTAGGATGATGTGATGAGGAACAATTTGCTTGCATCTAATGATGCGACGGAGGAGAAGGGTTTGGACTCTCTCAATCGAGGCCCAATCAAACTCTAGTAAGTAAGGCCCCCAAATCTCTGAGCCATATAACGTCTCGATATTAACATGAAAGGACATGTGGCACACCATTAGAGGAGTAATGCCTTGTATGTGGACACTTGGATACAACCATGGAATAAGAGCATTGGACTAACATCTTGTTAGAGAGTGCACCATCCAAGAGGAGAGGCATTAAACCCTAGGAGAATCATGCCTTGAGGACGTTTCATCACGAGGTTTGGATAAACCCTATTATGACACTTGTGCATTCGTGTATTGAAGAGAGTAGTGTTATCAGAATTGAACCCGTCGATCCCAAAAATGTGAACCGGTGGACATCGAGGTACATGGAAGGCTCGATGCTCTTGATTAAATGCTAGTTCCATATCCTCATACATGATATAGAATCCAATGGAAACATTGCAATCTCGCCAATCTTGAAATCCTCATAACCGTTAAGTCTACTGAATTTTGAATGGGACCTAAACTTCTACTTTCTCCATATTAAGTCCAATGAGGTTGGAACTAGTCTCAAACATCTTGAAACAATTAATGATAATGTTAAAAATATAAGAATTTAACATTGAGAATTTAACATTAGCATTAATTACTAGGGTAGGTCAAATGGTGATGATAGTTGATTGGGAATGTGGACAGATTTAAAATGTCTATTAGTGGTTAATGAGGGGATCTTTTGCTCTCGAATGGACCCACGACCCTCTTGATCGCTTGCATGGGCTCACAATACTAAAAATTTCCACAAAAACGACTACCAAATGCATTGAAACGACTTGGAAACGTCGCTGACCATTTCGTATGACGTTTCCAAATCGGGAAACACTGTACAAATGGCTAGTGGTGTTTCCAAGCCGTTTCAACGTTTCAACGTGTTTCGGGTACCAATTCGTGGCATGGGGGGGCGTTTCCTGCAACATAGGTCTCTACACAATTGGAACTACATTCTATACCTCAATTTAGAAATTGACGTTGTGATATGGTAGAAGTCACTTGACACTGAGGAGATTTTGAGATAGCTAGAGGAGGAATATGAAAAAGTATTTTTAGATAGGGGGTTTCATGTCAAGAAGAAGGTTAAAAAGTGCTGTAAGCTTTTATTTTCATTTAAAAATTTTCTACTATAGGGTCATGGATGCCTTCAACAATAGAAGGTCATTATTTATTTAAACTCTAGTAGCAAGCATGATTTCATAAATGTTGACTTGGAAAATAGATTGCATGTCCCCACAAAGCATATCTAGAGCACACATGTTGAGGTGAGAATGTTCAAATCTTTGATGATTTGAAGATTACTATGGATAAATATGTTTTCATCTAAATTTTCGTGCTATAAAATCAGATTGCAGGATATTTCTCTTATTAAACAACATCTCAAGGTGGAAACATGAAGAAGTTTTTGGAGGGAAACGATTTGCAGAACCTATAGACAAATTAAACAAAGAGTTTGAGGACGGATCAAAAGAAGGGCCCATAGAAGCACTTGAAGTAGCTCTGTAGGAAGGGCATAAAAGGAAGAGGAATTTATGAAGCATCATTGATCAAATGAACAAAAAGGTGAAGAGTCGAAAAAGGAAGAGCTAATAGCTAAGGTCGTTGCATATCACCACCCACAACACTATGAGAAACAACATTGATCAAGTTAAGGTTGTGAGCATCAACATACCTATTATGCACATGGAACCAGAAAAGCACCCAATATAGAGCAACCATAGTCAATATTGATGTGGCAGGATAAAAGTTGGACCCCATTGCTGAATTTCACTAGGATGGATGGATGATGTGCTTGGAACCAATTGACTGTATAGCTTAACAAATTATATTATAGGGCCCACATCCATGTACGAGGGAAAAACATGTGAAGGGGTATGGAATGTTAGGTACCTAGGGGGGATAATTAATGTAATGTGGCCATACTCATGGAATAAGGCCCACTAAGTAGTTAGTGTGTGAATCCATTTATTAATTTAATGTAGTCATACTCATGGAATAAGGCCCACTATGTAGTTGGTGTGTGAATTCATTAATTAATGTAATGTGCCCATACTCATTGAATAAGGCCCACTAGGTTATTGGTTTGTAATAATTTATGGAATATAATGATGAGGGGGTAGTGGGCATAGGCCCCTAGGAATACTCATGAAAGTGTATATATACACGTGCATGTCCTTGTATTGGGATTGTTGGATTTGTATTTTAACAAGCATGGCTTGTGGAATGGTTCCTTCCATGAGGAGTAATTAATGGCGTTTCCACACCTTAAGTGTTTTTAGTATAATCTTGTGATAATTGATTGTGTTGAATCATTTATTATTCTGCAGTGTATCTCTCATCCACAAAGGATCTTAACATACTTCGGGGTTGGAAAGTAATTGTCAAAAGAGAGAGAAGAAATTAGGAATGGAGAAGAATGGATGAAATGCCAAGGTTGGAAAATTGATGGAACCCTTCTCCAATCTTCGATTTGAAATTGTATTAAATACATCACTCCTCGCAAGTGATGCATCCTCTTTGTCTTGGAATAGAAGAGAAGAAAGGAGGAAAATATTCCTTGGACATCCACTGTAACTGATGCATGAAATCCCTAAGAATAGTGTATTCTAGTCAACTGAAGAATGGAAAGAATCTGCCTGGACTAAACCACTAGAATCTGCCAAGAATAATCATGAAAATTCCAAATACACACCATTTGAAGAGCCGTCTGCTTTCTTGAAGAACTGATTGAAACTGAACTGGATTAGAAAGATTTAACTGAACTGAAATTCCAAAAATCCAAGTTCCCCTTACTTGAATCTGTAAACTGCGAAATATGAAAGATTCTCCTCAAGTGGTGTGCCCAAGCCTGCAAAGAATAATCATGATGATGCATGGATAAGGTGAACTGAACTTCTCCCAAGTGAAGTGCACTTTTCTGGCTCAAAATAAATTGCATAAGGTACAGAAAAGGCGAGAGATCAGATTTCCTCTCCTCAATTCTCTCACCAAAGTTGAGCACTCTGTGTTTTGAATGGATAAGATTCCCTGATAGCCGAAAATATCTCCAAGATGGAGCACTCTTGTTCAAGTCAACTTGCCATTATAGAAATTTTAATTAAAAAAAGGTGGAATCCTCATCTTCACCAAAAGGAACCATAGAAGTAATATTTTTCTAAGATTGCACCTGTATCACACCTAAACTAAGTTCAAAATATCAAAGTAAAACCTATGGCTACACTTCTAAAATAGTAATGCCTAAAAGTAGGCACTGCTAAAAATAGGAAATAAGAAAAATAGACATGCATGCATTGGAGTTCGCATGCAACAATGACCTCATCCAACACTCCACATGGGATCATGATCATGACATGGCTTGCAACTGGAATTGACATGGAACCATGCAAACCACTATAGAGTCTGCATTTCACCGCAAATAGGATGATTGGATTCATATGACACCAAGAAACAAGAATATGCATCAGATCTGATATGCAAGCACTGTAGCACCACCTGCTAAAAATAGTAACTATATAAAATCACTTGCATGTTGCATGAAAGTTGATTAGAAAATTCCACATGCATCTCCAAACTTCACTGCCATGTCTGCATGTACTAAAAGTCATAACTGGAATACCAATTCTTGAATGCAAACGATACATGCATTTGTCCAAAATTAAAAGAACTGAAAAATGATGTGCATGTATGCAAACTGTAACTCCAACTGAAGCTGATGATGAACTGATGAACCTGATTGCTAGAAATATGCCTCAAACTGGTGGATGCAATTGCTGATGTTGAAGTTGGCACCACGATCGCATATAATTCCAGATACCTGTCGATACCTTTCTATAACAAATATAATCGACTGACTGTGCCATGAAATGGGGAAGACCAAAATCAGATACCCTAGATTATATATAACCCTATATCTTAGTAATTTATTACAGTAGAATTAACATACCTAAGAAATAGGCCTGATACACTTTTTTGGTCTTAGTGAAAGTTATTACATTTTGAATATGTAGTAACCTTTTTCTTGTTGATGTTGCCATTCTCCCACCCTCTAGCACATAGGTGAGAATGAGATTGCTGGTACCTTGTCAACCCCAATCAACAATTAGCTTACAAAGAGCCCCAATCAACAATCGGCTCACAAAGAGCGAACATGTCACAAGTGGGATTTGAACCCAGGTGGAGAGGATAGCAACTTCTCCTCTCTTCCACTCGAGCTAGACCCTATTGACAATATGTAGTAACCTTATTGGTTGGTTATGAAAATTAGCATATTTGGTTTCTTGCTTGCATCCATATGTTCCCCTGTAATCTCAAATTTCATTCTTTGAATTAAGAAGGTGATACTCAGATGTTGAAAACTTGATCTTGATATTTTTTTCTGTATATTTAAGGAGGATGTTCTTTATTTGCATCCACATGTTCCCCTGTAATCTCAAATTCCATTCGTTGAATTAAGAAGGTGATACTCAGATGTTGAAAACTTGATCTTGATATTTTTTTCTGGATATTTTAGGATGATGTTCTTTATGCTAGAGTACGTACAACAGGAGTTGCAGAAATACAATTCAGGTGATTCCTTATTCTATGGTAGTAATGGTTCTTTAATATAAACACTTCCAGTCTCAATTTCTTTTGATTTGAAGTTTTCAATTTTGAGTAGTGCTGGCCATTTGAAACATGTATTTCTCATGGATCCTTGCATTTTTGTGAATTTTAAGAGAGCTCCTGTCTCCGTGGAACAAATCAACATTCACTCGGTGAAAAAAATCTAGCACTTGGTGAATGAGGATTAGAGAAATAGCCAATGGCAAGCAATCATATTTTGCATATTTTTTATAAAGTGATTAATTTATTAGAATCTTTTATGAATCATTTTAATGAGCAAAGTGGCAGTCTCAATTTTCTGACATTTGCCATTTCTGCAGTCCGCTTGGTGACAATAGGAGAAATGGTGAATGTTATAGGCTTTATGATGTTGGAGGCCAAAGAAATGAAAGGAGGAAATGGATTCATCTGTTCGAAGGTGTCACTGCTGTAATTTTTTGTGCAGCTATTAGTGAGTAAGTTAATCTTTTCCATTCCACAATTGCTCTATCTATACTGTGTTTTCTGTCCAAATGCATTGGATTCTAAGAAAGCATCCTGTTGCAGTTTATATATGGACATTCCTACAAGATTAATTAAGTGCTCTTATTAGTTTGCGGATAGATTTTTGTAATCTTTTTATGCATTTAAAACCAGAAACACTGATAACTACGATGGAATGTCATAATTCGTAAAACCATTCACTTGCTTGTACAGTTCTAAGCTAGTCTGCATGTATTGCCTTACTGACTTTTGGGATCGAGAATTATTGTTGAGTATTCCCTCTTTCTATCTAATGTGTCTTTCTAGATCTTCTGAATTCTTCATGTTGATGTTTGAGGTCCTGTGGTGGATGTTCGTCGTTGAGGACATCCTTCCTTTTTGATAGTATGTCTATATATTTCAAATACACTGAGCATTTCTCTGATCCATTGTGGCACCAAATGGGAAACTTGTCCAGTATTTCATGCTTAGGACTCTTACATTAGATTCATCAAATAACATTATTTAAATCCATTTGAGCAATGCTTTGTAAGTTTTGCAGGAGTAGAGTAAGGTGTTACATGGATGAGAAGGGGATGCAGAGAGTCATATTTATCTTGTGATACAGTTTTAGAATCACACTAAATCTCTTATGTGCTTAACTTTTAAAACTGCATAGTCATTGTTATCACAGGATTTGTACTTGTGCAAAGCCCTCCACAAGATCCCAAATCTTGTGTAACTATGGATGAATCTATCACTGTCACCTAAGTAGAGACTTCCCTCGTTTTAGTGATGGAAAAGGTCCACCACAAGGGAGGCTTCCCTGGTGACCTCAAGGGATCAATTAGCAAGATTAGCCAAGCCTACAGCCCCCTATATTGGTCACCTGTTGGTTAGGTCTAGGTCTAAGAAAGGGAAAGGAGATAACGGGGTAATTGTTGTACCTGTACGAGACAATAAACAATTTGCAGCATATTATAGACAATTACCAAGTTATAGAATGCAATAATGACCCTTTAGACACTAGACATTCGATAAATGCTATGGCTGTTGCAAATTACAGCTGTAAACTAGTTTTATAACAGCAATCAATACGTTGCAACAACAGCAAATAAAAGCAGTCAGAAATATTACAATTTAGCATGAAAATAAAGCCTTCAACAAGTATAATATTATCCAATTGCTAGAAGTACTTTCTGAGTAGTTTAAGTCACTTATCAATTAATGTATGCAGCGAATTAAACTAGTTTTCAGTGGCTGTAGCAAACTTTTATAACAGCAACAATAAATATTGATAGTTTGCTAGAGTTAGGGTAAGAAATGTTCGTGAAGTGTTTGAGAGAGAGAGAGATTGTTGATTTTAATAGCTACTTTAACCACAAGAACACCTCTAGACTAGTGTTGTTGTCCTCCAGGGCTCATGGAGTCACAAATGCATTAGCTTGAAGATTGAACTAGATGAAACAAAAGAGGTAAGTTCTAAACGTTAAGGTGCAAACACTCTTGGGCCCTAGCTGTCGTTTTTCCCTTATTCTAACTTCACTTAGGTCAAGGATCAAAGGATAGGGTTAAAACCCTTAAGTGCAAGCACTTTTGCCCCTTAGGCTTCTAACCCTAGCAAGAATGTTTCACAAAACTTGGACAATAAAATCTTTATGAAGGAGAGAAGTACTTATGTCTCCCTCTTAGGGTTTCAACAAGACAAGAAACTTGCAACAAGATAGCAATTTAACATCTTTAATAATATCAAGAACAACAAATTGCAGAAAATTACTTACTCCCTCCAAGTAGCATGATCATTCAAATCCTAATTGAAGAAAATATCCATCCAAGAGAGCAAACCATTCACAAGATCCCTCCACAAGACTAGCACATGAGTAAAAGAGCCAAAGAGAGAAAATAATGAACTTTTAGGGTGGTTCTCCTGTACCAAGTGTTGAGGAATGTGACGATGAGAAATAAATCCTAGCACTAGCCTCTTTATATGAGGTAAACTTTAGCGCTTTGTCCACAAGATAAAGTGAAATGACAAATAATCCATCATTTATGTGGGCCCTGTTACCGTCTTTATACACACCTACAAGCGTGGAGAAGTCTCCAACCCACTTGGTGTGACCTTGGAGGCACAAGCCTAAGTCCAAACCCATTGTCACCTCGATTTGGACTTCTTCCTTCTAGGCTCACTCCTAGGGAAGCCAAGGGGGGTAGTGTTAGAATATAGAGGATTGTGCTCGTTTAACCATTGACGATACCCTCGTCACCCAACCACAGGCCGAGGCCACCCTCCAAGCACCTTGACCTTGACCGAGAAGAGAATCCTGGTAGCCATCAATAGCCAAGAGAGGCGAAATGCACCAAGCAAGAGAATAGAAACTAAACTGAACAGATGATCCCACCCAGAAGCTAGCGCACCACTTTCCAGCTCTCCCAGAAAACTTGCGCACAAAACTGCTGCTGCCTGCAACTGCCTGCGCAGATTTAGCTCTCACTNAGTCCTAGACATCCAAAAACCTAACCCTGGGAGATGAAGCGCCAAAAGTCATGTGGGCCCCGTTTGGGTAAGTTGGTGCATCAACTTCCCGGGGTCGTAACTTTTGCATACAATCTCTGTTTTAGGCGTATGATAGCTCGTTGTAAAGATCTATCCGAGGCATACAATGCTCAAGGCAAAATAGCATCATTAGATGTTATTTTGTGATAGCAACATACCCAAAAAAACATCGTTTAGGGCCTCAAAATGGCCCTAGAAGTTCAGGACCCGAAAAAAACTACTAAAAATAGTAAACTATGCGAAAACTAAAAAAATGAAAGAAGCAATGGTGGGGGTCCAAGTGGAATACATGGGTGGCCACCAATATCTACCTGGATCAAGACACCTGAAAATTAGCTAGCGAAAGTACATAAACTAAAATATATCTCTGAGAGTACATGAGCTAACTCTCTACTGTTACACCGGCTGGGACATCAGGGAACAGGGGAAAATCCTCCCCTCCTAGATATCCCAGTTATAAATTATATATCCTCCTCAGTGGTTTCATACCACTGATTAGGAATGACACATAAAGCATGTCAATGGGCATCCCATCAATGGATCAACTGCACCAAGAACCTAGAGTGCCTATTCAGGATTGTAGCCTCCTCATAGTACTTAAGGAGGCATACATTCCTCAAGAGGACTTGGGTCACTGCAATAATAGTACGAGGGTACATATCCCTCTCCCTCTCCCTCGCCTCCCAATCTCGTACAACATTGTATAGGTCAACCCTCTACTCCTGCTCCTACTGTTTCTCTCTCTGTTGATGTATTTGCATGATTAACATATAAAATACATCATCCACATACATACAACATAAAAATTAGTAAATGAGAAGTTTATTTATAAATATAGAAAAATAACTTTCTTCGAAAAATAAGTAAATTTCATCACCAATGCACCCAAAAAACAGTCAAGCACTGCCCATGGTGTGTATATTACTTGTGAGCACTCTCTACGATGCGCACATGTAACACAACACACCGTATAAAATTTGTTATATATATTTTTTTATGCAGTGCATTGTATAACCTTATCGCACCAATGTGTTAAGGTTAACCGTCGCACCACCTAAAACAATAAAAACTTGAAATCCTAAAGCACCGTAAAACCATTTTTAATTTATTTTTTTACTATGGTGTGTATCCTTTCCCAACATGCACTAGTGCGTTACAGGAAAGAAGATGCACCAGACCAATAGTTTTTTAAAATTTGGTAATTGCAGTACTTTGGCATTTAGGTTCTAATTTTTTACGGTGGTGCATTGGGTAATCATTAACACACCGGTGCGTAAGTTTACCAACGCACCACGTAAAATAATATATCTGATTTATGCACTGCGTCATTTAACATAATGCTTGATGTGTTAACGTTATTTTGACACATCGCGAAAAATTAACTATATTATTTTAGGCGGTGCATCAGTAAAATTATGCATTGGTGCGGTAATGATTAGCCACTGCACCGGTGCGTAGAGTTTACAAATGCACCGCCGAAAAAAATCAGGCATGGTGTTTTAGTGCACCCTGTAAATTTTCAAGGTGCACCGTCCACTTTCCGAGCCGAACGACTCAAACACACCGCGTAGAAAACAAAATTAAAAATAGTGGAAATTTAACTGAATTTTGAATTTTAATCTGTTAAAAGTTTAAGTTATAAAGAAATAAAGAGATTACCTAGAAATTTCCTCATCGGGGAAGCATGGTTTCCATGTAGTCCAAAAAACCAAATTTTCCCACCGTTTGGAAAAATTTGAAAGCCACAGAGTGAGCGATGGATAGAAGGAAGGAAAGAAAGGGAAGCACCGAGGACAAGCACTTTAGAGAGGAAAAAGTTGCACTGGTGCTTGAAATATCTACAACGCTGAAAAAGGTAACAAGGAATTTTACAGTCGGTAATTTGTTTTTATTTAACCATGTTACAGTATGCTCGATTATTAGACACATCGGTGTGTCATTATTTAAGTAGTGCAACATAGTATATTTAAAAAAAAAAAAATACTACCATAGTGGGCCATTTTTTAGAGCAACGGTGCACACCAGAGTGTATTTTGTTTTTTAAATAACCCTACCACAGTGCACCATTTTTCAGATCACCAGTGCGTCCGTAGTAGAAAATGTACCAGTGCATTATGTATTTATAAAAGCACTATAAAAGAACATCCGCTAAAACCTATGTCGCTCTCCTCTAGTGGCCTTTGCTATAAATGAATTTTTGGGCTATTTTTATAAGGGCTTCTGCCAAAATATCCGCTAGAGGGTATTTTCCTTGTAGTGCAACCAAGAAATTAAAATGAAGGTGATATCATGGAACATTCAAGGCCTGAATGTAGCCAACAAACATCGCATGTTAAAGAACAAAATAGGTAAGTAATAACCCATTATCTTATTACTATTGGAAACCAAATGTGATATCACTTCATTGAATTCTATTGCACAAAAACATTTAAAAGGCTATAAAATCATAGCCACAACAACTATAGGCTTCTCTCGAGGTCTAGTAGTTTTATTGGATCCATCCTAGGTATTTCTTGAATGTGAATTAGATACATTGAATATCATATCTACCAAGTTCATAAGCCTCACCTCTTTGGACCAAAGCTTCCTAAACAATGCCTATGGCCCCACCATTCCTCTTCTTACACAACTCTTTCTTAATTTCCTCAAGTCCATAGGTTATAAAATCAATGAAGAATCATGGATATGTAAGTTTTACACTTTTTACAATAATTATATGCACACATATATTCTTAAAAAATTGAAAAGAACACGGTTGCAATGACACATATACATAGATATTTACCCTGGAAACCCAAACTGGAAAAACCAACAACCTATTTAGAGATGCACCTCTAATTCTTATTCATCATGCAACTTCATTGTTTACAATACAATACAAAGGATCCTACGAAATCCAAAAAAACCCTAATCCATTGACTCAGATTATATTACAACATGAATTCCTTAACTGGAATTAGAAAACCATGGGCTAAAATACCATGTGCCACTAAAATTCCAAAGGTGAAAAACTGCCTCCGCCAAACGAAAAAATCCACCCAAAAATTAGGGGAATAAACCCCCAATAACTCCCATTGCATGTTCAATGTCTAGTCTAGTACAAACCATTGCATACATCAAACTACCAACCACACTAGCATACAGAACATGGGACATGTCATCTTCCTCTTGTTCTATCTTTGGACATTGATTTGCAGATAACTTTACACCTACAATGATAGGTACGTTGACAGGTTTACATTCCTGCATATCAAACCTCCACAATATTGACTCAATATATTTTCTTTGGTTCAACTCAATTTTCTTGTTTGCTCAATTTCTTTTAATTTACATGCCTAAAATAAAATTTGCAACACCAATATCTTGTTAGAATATAGAAGATTGTGCTCGTTTAACCATTGACGATACCCTCATCACCCAACCACAGGTTGAAGCCACCCTCCGAGCACCTTGACCTTGAACGAGAAGAGAATCCTAGTAGCAATCAATAACCAAGAGAGGCTAATGCACCAAGCAAGAAACTAAACTAAACAGATGATCCACCCAGAAGCTAGCACACCACTTTCCAGCTCTCCCAGAAAACTTGCGCACAAAACTACTACTGCCTGCGTAGATTTCTCTCTCACTGCAATTGCTGAGATGATAAATAATGAAACTGGTGCCCTATATTTATAGTGGACTGGCCAGGCTAACTGGGGCCGACTTCTCCTTCTGGGCATCAATAAATTCAATTTAAATATATTTGTTCAATCGACAACTTGTCTAGGGTTTCCTTTAATTCTTTTCTTCCTTCCGGAGGATTCTAGTCTCGTCATAGGTCACAATAGAGGTTCATACCTCCCGAAGCTACCATAATATCAACACTCCCTCCTAGCTAGGGAGGTATGGTCTTGAGCACAACAGACCATTCAATTGATAGCACTACGAGCAGCTGTCATTATTATCCGATTGGATAATCTCCTATGACAACTGGTACAGTATCAATTAATAGAGCACACCTGTGTCTATTCCGGTAGTACGCAACTACTCAAACTTGTGAAACAAGATCACAAATAGTAGCATATCTACTTTCATTCATTCTTCATAACAAGTATCTGATAGCAACCTGCATGGAAACAATGTTATGACAAAAACTGAATCATCTGGGCCAATCTTTCACTCATGTCTGTGAGATCTGAAAGAGTGTCTGCCCTCAGTATAAAATATCAACAATAATCATCTAGGCCAATCTTTCACTCACATATGTGAGATCTGAAAGAATGTCTTCCCTCAATATAGAATATCAACAATGGGCTATCTGCCCCATTCTTCTCAACCAAGGAAGAAGGATTAATTTTTGATTTATGAGCCTGGATCATTTCTCACCCTGAGCCATTTCTCCAACACTAAACAAAGTGTAATCTGGAGAGAATGAGTCTTCCCTCGAGAAATGTTTGGACCATTCCTTACCTTGGGCCATTCCTCTGACACTAAACAAAGTGTAACCTGGAAGGAATGAGTCTACCCTA
>SNQJ01S0125275.1:0-14689 GCA_010110895.2 Picea sitchensis | reverse complement strand
CTAAACCTAAATTCTACCATACATACAAAAAATCATATTTTTTTAGGCCAGTTCATCATAATAAATGTCATCTAACTCATTCCCACACTTCTCCCTCAACTAGGGACCTCCTTGGAAACTTTGGGACCCAACACTCAGTTTTGGCCCATGCAAGAATCCATTTGATCCAGATTATTTTTTAGCACGAAATGAGAGAAGAGATACAAAAAATAAATATACAGATATATTTCAAGAGAGCCAATAATATATTAGATATATATCATATATATAACAAGAGGCACAAATATACAGTGATACACAATTTATATTAATGAGTGAAATGTACATAAGTGTAAAATATGGAGTGAATGAACTCACTAGAATGGTGGAAACTTATCTCTGAGAAGAGATGTGATGGATACGCTCATTCAAAAGAATATGATGTTTAAAATGAGGTTCCAAATTCATTTTTAACATAATTAAAATCCAAAACCCTAACCCTGGAAGATGAAAGTCCAAAAGGTTTGCGGGCTTGATGGGGGTAGTTGATACATAAACTTCCCGAGGGCGTAACTTTTTCGTACGATATATGTTTGGGGCATTTGATACCTCGTAAGAAAGGTCTATACGAGAAGTAAAACTTCCACCAAGGGATAAGGAATGTCATGCCAAAAACTTGCCCCCCCAAAATTCCAAAAACAATGTCGTTTAGGGCCTCAAAATGGCCCCTAAAGTTTGGGACTCGAAAAATTGTAAAAACTTCCAAAATGGAAAATTATTCTTTGATCTAGTGGAATAGGTGGGTGGCCATCGATATCCATCTATATGAATCATCCCTCCTTAGGAATAAATGGTATCCATTGCGTTGAGTTCCCGTGGGAGATGGGGAAGCGTTTGCTGAATCTGAACTTTGGTGAGTTGATTTCCTTGTTGGAGACGTTGCGTTGCTTGTCTTCTGGAAGGTTGTCGCGAACTTGATGTTGGATAGGTTGGATCTTTTTAACCAGTCCGATTGCATGAGATGATGGTGTGCATAAGAAATATTTGTTCTTTTCTTCAATCTTGTCGACCTGTTTATGCTGGATAGAAGAGGCTTGGACTGAGGCCGTAGTGGTCACGGTGTCCTTTTGTTCACCTTCTATCCGAATTGCGAAGAAGCTAAAAATTTTCATATGAGAGATGACTTTGCTGCACTATTTTTTTGAAAAAGTAATCAGAACTACCTCTGGTATCCTGTAGAGGTGATTCCCCAGAGTAACAATGACACTACAAGGTCGAGACTCATAAACAACATGGCGTTTCCACATATATGGTTGGCCCAAAAGAACATTACAAACATCCAGCGGGGAAATATCACACAATACCTCATCCTTTAAGGGATTGATTCCATAGTACATATGACACTGTTGGTTGACACAAAGATCTCATCCTTGGTGAAGCCACCTGATGTTGTATGGCTGCGGATGTGGTATTGTTGGCAATCCCAACTATTTGACGATCTCTGCTGAGATGAGGTTCTTTTGGATTCCACTATAAATAATGAAATGCAACAGGGTCCCCTTTACCCACATGTGTGTATGGAAGAGGCACTCCCCCTCTTTAGGATCTCCTGGTTCTTCTGGTTGGATATTTTTGGTTGCGAAAGTGGACATGGGGTCTGCATCGATGATTTGTCTCCTTCCATTATTTTCTAAATCAAGGTTTAGCTCTTTTTCTTTGATCTTGGATACCAATGATTGTTTTGAGTGACATTCATCAATGTTGTGCCAAGGGATTTTGTGGAAATTGCACCACTTTCCAGTGTCCTTCTTTTTCTTTCTGTTACCCTTCTTTTCGTGTGGCTTGGATTGGTTTTTTGGAGGCTGGTTATTAGGGCCATATTTACCATACTTTTGTTGTTACAGATTTTTAGACCCAAACTCCTGTTTGTTCTGGTGCTTAAATTTCTGCTCGATTTTGACAACATATAGATAAGCAGCTCCCAACGATGAGATGTCCAGAAACTCCATTTCAATTTGGATGTGCCTCTATAGAGCCCCACAATATTTCAAAACCAAATGTCACTCAGAATATTTGATACCTAGCTTGGTGCACAAGGTATGGAAGGTATTGGTGAAATATGACACTACTTGGCCCCTCTCTTGACGTAGCATGGTCCATCTCATGTACTGGTCTTCATAGTATCCAACAGGGTAATATTGTTCCTTGACGAAATCTACGAAGGATTCCCAAGTGGGTTCGGCCTCGAACATTCCATACTCCTTTGTGTAAATTTTCTGACAGTAAGTTTCCCACCAATGTTTGACATGGGGGAGATCCTTAAGGAGCATGAAGGTGATATTTTCCCCATTGGATAAATTATTGTGCACTGAGAAATAACCTTCTAGCAGATTTAACCATTTTTCTAGAGCATCTGCATCTATCTGATCTTCAAATATGAGAATATAAAAATTAACTTGTACCTTGAAAGGAGCGGTTCCTCCAAAGTGAATACTTGATGAAGAATCATCTAGTGTTATTGGAAGGCGTCGAAGGATTTGGGAAAAATTCTCCATCATTTCATCCCTCTGTCGTGTGAGAGCTTGCTCGAGCAACACATTAATAGAATATTATGCTCTGTCATTTCCTTTTTCTTCTGACATAGAGGGTTTCTTGGGCATGTGAGAGTGATTTTACTCAATAGAGACAAGCTCAAGACCTAACTTTCTATACCTGGACCTCGTCAGCGACATGCATTGAAAAAATGACCAAGAGCAGCCTACTTTGATACCACTAATCCAGATTAGTTTTTAGCACGAAATGAGGGCAGAGATATAACAAAGAAATATATAGAGATATTTCAAGAGAGACAATAATATAACATAGATATATCATATATATAACAAGAGGCACATATATACAGTAATAAATAATTTATATTAATGAACGAAATGTACAGAACTGTAAAATACAGAGTGAATGAACTCACTAGAATGGTGGCATCTTATCTCTGAGGAGAGATGTGGTGGATACGCTCATTCATAATAATATGATGATGTTTACAATGAGGATCCAAAGGCCTTTTTAACATAATTAAAATACAAATCCCTAACCTCAGAAGATGAAAAGCCAAAAGGTTTGCGAGCCCCGATGGGGGTAGTTGATATGTCAACTTCCCAAGGGCATAAATTTTGCATACGATCTTAGTTTGGGGCGTTCGATACCTCTTTAGAAAGGTCTATCCGAGAAGTAAAACTTCTAGTAGGGTACATTGTATGTAAATGGGAATATTTGGCCCCTAAAAGTCCAAAACAATGTCGTTTAGGGCCTCAAAATGACCCTAGAAGTTTGAGATTCGAAAACCTATAAAAAATTGCCAAAATGGAAAACTGTTATTTGAGCTAGTGGAATAGGTGGGTAGCCAATGATATCCATATATATAAATCCTCCCTCCTTAGGAAGAAATCATATCCATTGCATTTATTTCCCATGGGAGATGGGGAAGCATTTTCTTAATCTAAACTTTGGTGAGCTGCTTGCCTTGTTGGAGAAGTTGCGATGCTTGGCTTGTGGAAGGTTGTCGTGAAATTTATGTTGGAGGGGTTGGACCTTTTTAATGAATCTAAATGCATGAGATGAAAATGTGCAGAAGGAATCTTTATTCTTTCCTTCAATCTTGTCGACCTTTTTTTGCTAGATAAAAGAGGCGTGGACCGAGGCTGTAGTGGTCACAATGTCCTTTTGTTCACCTTTTTCCCGAATCACGAAGAAGATAAACTTTTTCATATGAGAGACAAATTTTTTGCACTATTTTTAGAAACAATAGTCAGAACTACCTCTAGTATCATATAGAGGTGATCCCCCAGAGTAACAATGACACTACAAGGTCGAGACTCATAAACAACATGGTGCTTCCACATATATGGATGGCCCAAAATAACATCACAAACATACGACGGGGAAATATCGTACAATACCTCATCCTTGAAGGGCTTGATTCTGTAGTACATGTGACATTGTTGGTTGACACAAATATCTCTTCCTTGGCGAAGCCACTCGATGTTGTATGGTCATGGGTGTGGTGTTTTTGGAAATCCAAACTATTTGACGACTTCTACTGAGAACAGGTTATTTTGGCTTCCGATATCAACAATGAAATGCAACAAGACCCCCTTTACCCACTTATGTGAATGGAAGAGGCACTCCCCCTCTTTAGGATCTTCTGGTTCTTCTATTTGGATCGTTGTGGTTGCGACAGTGGCAGTGGAGTTTACATCGATGATCTATATCCTTCCATTTTTTTCTGAATTAGATTCTGAATCAAGGTTCAAATCTTTTTCTTTGATCTCGACCACCAATGAATTTTTTGAGCAACATTCATCAGTGTTGTGCCAGGAGATGTTTTGGAAATCAGACCACTTTCCAGTATCCTTCTTCATTTTTTCGTTACCCTTATTTTCATGTGGCTTGGACTCTGGTTGTTAGGGCCATCTTTACCATACTTTGGTTATTGCATATTTGTAGACCCGAAATTTCATTTGTTCTGGTGCTTAAATTTTTTCTCAATTTTGACAGCATATCAGTAAGCAGTTCCCAATTATGAGATGTATAGAAACTCCATTTCGGTTTGTATGTACCTGTGTAGAGCCCCACGGTATTTCAGAACCAAATGTCGCTCAAAATATTTGATACCCAACTTGGTGCGCAAGGTATCGAAGGTATTGGTGAGCTTCAACACTACTTGGACCCTCTATTGATGCAGTGTGGTCCATCTCATGTACTGGTCTTCATAGTTTCCAATAGGGTAATATTGTTCCTTGACGACATATATGAAGGATTCCCAAGTTGGTTTGGCCTTGAACATTCCAGACTCCTTTGTGTAAATTTTCTCATAGTAAGTTTCCCACCAATGTTTGACATGGAGGAGAGAGACTTAAGGAGCGCGAAGGTGATCTTTTCCCTGTCGGATAAATTGTGCACAAAAAAACAACCTTCTATCACATTTAACCATTTTTCCAGAGCATCCACATCTATCTGACCTTCAAATACAGGACTATCAAAATTAAATTGTACCTTGAAAGGATCAGTGCCTCTAAAGTGGCTTCTTGATGAATACACATATGTTGTTATTGGAAGGCGTTGAAGGATTTGAGAAAAATTCTTCATCATTTTGTCCCTTTGTCATGTGAGAGCTTGCTCGAGCAAAAAATTAATAGAATCTTCTACTCTGTTGTTTCTCTTTTATTCCTCCATGGAGGGTTTCTTGGGTGTGCAAGAGTGATTTTTCCTCAAGAGAGACAAGCTCGAGACCGAACTTTCTATACTTGAACCTCATCGGGGACGTGCACTGAAAACAATGACCAAGAGTATCCTGCTTTGATACCACTAATCTAGATTATTTTTTAGCACGAAATGAGAGTGGAGATATAAAAAAGAAATATATAGAGATATTTCAAGAGAGCCAATAATATAACATAGATATATGAGATATATAACAAGAGTATCAAATACAATAATACACAATTTCTATTAATGAACGAAATGTACATAACTGTAAAATATAGAGTGAATGAACTCGCTATAATGGTGGTAGATTATCTCTGAGAAGAGATGTGATGACTACACTCATTCACAAGAATATGATGATGTTTACAATGAGGCTCCAAATACCTTTTTAACATAATGAAAATCCAAATCCCTAACCTCGGAAGATGAAAGGCCAAAAGGTTTGCGGGCCCTGATGGGGGTAGTTGATACGTCAACTTCTCGAGGACGTAAAATTTTAATATGATCTCAATTTGGGGTGTTCGATACCTCGTCGGAAAGGTCTATATGAGAATTACAACTTCTGTTGGGGGCCAAAGCATGTTGATGCAAACCCTTGGCCTCCAAAATTCCAAAAAAGTGTCGTTTAAGGCCTCAAAATGACCCCGAAAGTTTGGGACTCGGAAAACTGTAAACAATTGCCAAAATGGAAAACTATTCTTTGAGCTAGTGGAATAGGTGGGTGGCCACCGATATCCATTTGGATAAATCCTCCCTCCTTAGGAAGAATTGGTCTCCATTGCATTGAGTTCCCATGGGAGATGGGGAAGCATTTGCTGAATCTGAATTTTAGTGAGTTGCTTGCCTTGTTGGAGAAGTTGTGCTGGTTGGATTGTGGAAGGATGTTGTGAACTTGATGTTGAAGGGGTTGGACAATTTTAAATAGTCTAACTGCATGAGATGATGGTGTGTAGAAGGAATATTTTTTCTTTTCTTCAATCTTCTCGACCTGTTTCTACTGGATATAAGAGGCTTGGACCGAGGTCATAGTGGTCACAGTGTCCTTTTGTTCACATTCTTATCGAATCGTGAAGAAGATAAATTTTGATGTATGAGAGACAACATTGCTACACTTTTTTTTGGAAACAATAGTTGGAACTACCTCTGGTATCTTGTAGAGGTAATCCCCAAGAATAACAATGAGACTATGGGGTCGAGACTCATAAACAACATGGTGCTTCTACATATATGGTTGGCGCAAAAGAACATCATAGACATCCAACAGGGAAAAATATCACACAATACCTCATCCTTGAAGGGCTTGATGTCATAAGACATGAGAAACTATTTTCTGACATGAAGATCTCATCCCTGGTGAAGCCACCTAATGTTGTATGGTTGTGGGTGTGGTGTTGTTGGAAATTCAAACTGTTTGACAACTTCTGCTGAGATGAGGTTCTTTTGGCTTCCTCTATCAACAATGAAATGCAACAAGGTCCCCTTTACCCACATCTGTGAATGGAATAGGCCCTCCCCCTCTTCAATATCTCCTGGTTCTTCTGGTTGGATCGTTGTGGTTGTAACAATGGTAGTGGGGTTTGCGTCAATGAACTGTCTCCTTCCATTATTTTCTGAATTAGATTTTGAATCAAGGGTTGTCTCTTTTTCTTTGATCTTGACGACCAATGACTATTTTGAGCGACATTCATCACTATTGTGCCAGGGAATTTTGTGGAAATCACACAACTTTGCAGTGTCCTTCTTCATATTTCTGTTACCCTTCTTTTCTTGTGGATTGGATTAGTTTTTTGGAGGTTGGTTTTTAGGGCCCTCTTTACCATACTTTGGTTCTTGTGGATTTGCAGACCATAACTCCTATTTATTCTAGTGCTTAAATGTCTTCTCGAATTTGACAACATATCGATAAACATCTCCCAATGATGAGATGTACATAAACTCCATTTTGGTTTGGATGTACCTGTGTAGAGCCCCACAATATTTCACAACCAAATGTCACTCAGAATCTTTGATACATAGCTTGGTGCACAAGGTATGGAAGGCATTGGTGAAATTTGACACTGCTTGTCCCATCTCTTGACGCAGCGTGGTCCATCTCATGTACTGGTCTTCATAGTTTCCAATAGGGTAATATTGTTCCTTGATGACATCTAAGAATGACTCCCAAGTGGTTTGGCTTCGCACATTCCAGAATTCTTTGTGGAAATTTTCTCACAGTAATTTTCCCACCAATTTTTGACATGGGGGAGAGAGCCTTAAGGAGAACGAAGGTGATCTTTTCCCTGTCGGAGAAATTGTGCACAGAGAAATAACCTTCTAGAAGATTTAACCATTTTTCCATAGCATCTGCATCTATCTAACCTTCAAATACAGGAATATAAAAATTAACTTGTACCTTGAAAGGAGAGGTGCCTCCAAAGTGGCTTCTTGATGAAGACACATCTGTTGTTATTGGTAGGCATCAAAGGATTTGGAAAAATTCTCCATCATTTCATCCCTCTGTCGCATGATAGCTTGCTCAAGCAACAGATTAATAAAATATTATGCTCCATTGTTTCTCTTTTCCTCCGCCATGGAGGGTTTCTTGGGCATGCAAGAGAGATTGTCCTTAAGAGAGACAAGCTCGAGACCCAACTTTCTATACTTGTACCTCGTCGAGGACATGCACTGAAAAAAATAGCCAAGAGCAGCCTACTCTGATACCACTGATCCAGATTATTTTTGAGCACGAAATGAGAGTGGAGATATAACAAAGAAATATATAGAGATATTTCAAGAGAGCCAATAATATAACAAAGATATATCAGATATATAACAAGAGGCACATATATACAGTAATACACACTTTCTATTAATGAGCGAAATGTATAGAACTGTAAAATACAGAGTGAATGAACTCGCTATAATGGTGGGAACTTATCTCTGAGAAGAGATGTGACGGCTACGATCATTCACAAGAATATGATGATGTTTACAATGAGGCTCCAAAGGCATTTTTAACATAATGAAAATCCAAAACCCTAACCCTAGAATATTAAAGGCCAAAAGGTTTGTGGGCCTCGATGGGGGTAGTTGATACATCAACTTCTCAAGGGCGTAACGTTTGCATATGATCTCTTTTTGGGGCTTTTGATACCTCGTCAGAAAGGTCTAGATGAGAAGTACAACTTCTGCTAGGGGATAAAGTATGTCATGGGAAACCCCTGGCCCCCAAAAATTCCAAAAAAACATCGTTTAGGGCCTCAAAATGATCTCAAAATTTTGGAACTCAAAAAACTGTAAACAACTGCCAAAATGGAAAACTATTCTTTGAGCCAGTGGAATAGGTGGGTGGCCATCGATATCCATCTAGATCAGTATTGGAAAATGATAATACCGGGGTTAGTATCCACATTTTCCAATGTATATACTGACCCCATTAAGCTCATTGGTTGTACAAAATTTTATAGGGGGTCCCATCAAAACATCCAGGCCCTAATCTAAAAACTAATCCACAAAAATTGAAAATCACAGTTAGGCCACCAACATGACAGTCACAACTCAAATTTTTGATGAGTTGTTTCTTTGTTGTGAGATTATAAATATCTAGGGCCTACTCCTCCTATCCAAGCTCAGTCTTCTCTACAAGTAACAATGAGTTGGAAAAATGGAGGGAAACCGTTCTTATAGAAAAAAAATAATTTTCGTTTTGCTGCTACAGGCTCATACAGACTCTGATTGATGGACCATTTGTGTCTTTAGACTCACATTTCCAATATATTCAAAATGGTTCTCTTGGACTTTTTTATGTTTCACACTTCATCAATAATCCATTTTTCCAAGAAGGGTCAAAGCTCATCTTTTTTGACACCAAATTCCTACTCAATTTTCCACTTTACTTAAGCACCATCTTGTTTTTTTAGTTGTTTAATTGTGATTAGAAATTCCCCATGGATACCCACTTCCTTTCATATATATGGGTGTTCTATAGGCCTTAATTTCCCTAGCATTTAGCATAGTTTGACTCTCTTTTGTTCATTGCATTTTTCTATCATTCCTGTAAATTTCTTATAGGACACTCCTCACTTGGGTAGATGGACCAACTCCTCCATATTATTCATTTTACAACTACTTAGTGATAGATTATTCCTCAAACGAGTTCCCTAGAATAGTGTCCCTTTTTTCCTTTTGGTAGCCATGCTATTCAATCCCCTTAGGGATCGGGAGTCTAGTTAGTCTCCATACCAGAGTTGAGCCACATGTGTTTCTTTTCATCACGTTAACATCCATATTCTTTAGAACCCCTCATTGATGGTTAGTATTTGATGTATTTTCACCTATCACAATCTCTCCTCTTCATCCATATAGTGCAAATCCTTAATTTTTAATCCTCCATTCACCCATCCCCAAGGAGATTTTGAGTAATGTCCCTACCATTGATTACATCCATGTATAGTTTCACATTTTCATTACCACCATTTAGTTGTTTTCTAGGACATTTATCTCCTCGTTACCCCTGCATATCCCCATTTGGTTACCCCCATGGAATTCTAATTGGATATTACGTCTTTCGACACACTAGTTTGATTAATTATATTCTCCTTTTGGGTGTTACATATCTTACCTTTTCCTCTTGACATCCCCCCTTGGAAATACCAATGGGACCTTGTTCTTTCATAATACACATTTCATATTTTGGAAACATCCCCATGTTTCCCTTGTTCAAAGCATCTAAGATGAGTCACCTTTATGTCCCATGAAGTTTGTTCAGTTCCAAATTGTGTCTTTTTATAGTTTGTCAGCACCTTCATGAGTCATACCCATCACATGTTGCCCAAATTTTTCCTCCAATTTTCCTCATGGTATCAGTGATATGTCCTTGATAAGTATCATTCCCAATAATTGTCCATTCCCCATGAAATGTATTTAGTGACTACCGGGTTAACCCTACATTTATGCTATAATAAAGAAATTCTTGAATCCACTTCTCTTTTCCCTCTCGTCCATATTTGGTGTTATCCTCTATTAGTCACATTATATAATTTCTACCTTGTGCTAGTTCCAAGAATTCAACATTGTCTTGGTTCCATCAGGCCTTCCCCTATCAAATTCAAATTGTATTCTATGGGTTTGGATTAGAGGATTATGTAACTTTGACTCATCTTCACCATTGGTGAGTGCCTTAGGCCAAGTATAGGGATTCATCCGTGCCTTGTGACTTGGTTGTTTCTCACATGATCAACTTTATCTCATCATCACATGATGAGAATCATACACTTGATGGTTCAATGATCTAGTTGATTGTACCATTTTCTTGGACATGTGTGATATGCATCAAACATTAGGAGGGGGTTTCCCTTCAGGTAGTCACCAACATGTTCTGGAATCAATATTTTCTTCCATAGATATGAATCCATCTATTACACTTTGGATATCATGACTAAAGGACATATTTTTGTTTTGGGAGATGGTGGACTTCCTTTATCATCATCACCTTCATTATCATGGGTTTATTCTAACATATTAGTTTCCTCCTCCTCGATGGGTTTCCTTGGACCAAGATGAGAGAGTCATCATTGCTATCATAATTGGTAGGATCTGACATGCTCGACTCCAACTCATCATCACACCATTGATATTCATACATACATCCATGATCCAACCTCAAATGCAGTTCCTCATATTTGATTTAGCAGTAGTTCATTAATTCTTAGAGCCCTTAGTTTGATCTTATATCCAATTAGCTCACTTTAAATATTCAAATCCCCATACCTATTTAGCAGGGATATTCAAGTTTTTTCCACCCTCTTCCCCACAATTTGGGCATCAGTCTTATGTACTTATGTAATAGTTGTGATGTAAAACCTATTCCTTTAACCCTAAGAATATGCATATGGAGCTAAGTTATGTCATTTCTTGTACTGTAAAAGTTTGTTTGCATCATGACTGCTTGAGACCTCATGATGTATCATCAGTTCATCCCCTTTATTATGGGAACAACATTGTAATTATTACCATGAGTTATCTCTATTAGTGCTAAAATTCGACTCAAGATTGTTATTGAGTCAATCCTAACACACCTTGATTTAATTTGGTTTTAGGAAAACTTAGAGTGGTAGGATCAACATGAATCCAGTGAGATGTATGCAAATCAGAAGCTAGCCATTGGGCATGGATTGATCAGTGGATATCGGTGTCTACCACCTTTTCCAATGGCTCAAAACAATTTTACGGCAATTTTGGTAATTTACTATTTTTAGTAGTTTTTAACTTCAGGTGTTTGGGGGCCCAAATGTGAAGGGTTTTTGGGATCTATCTTCTCAGCGATACCTTTCCAATGAGTTGTTATTTTTAAGCGAGAATCCTTATATAGCGATTACACTTAGAGGTGATACACCAAGTTACCTAAAAGGGATTCACATTGCTTTCATCTTCCGGTGTTGAGGTTTTGGATTTTCTTTATGATAAAAGGACTTTGGAGCCTCATTGTGAAATAATCTCCTTAGAATGCGAGTATAGATCATCTCTTCTTGAGACAAGGTACATACCATTCACAACAAGTCTTTCACTGTGTTTTTGATCCTGCAGCCACATTGTCTCATTATTAGAAATGCGTGTAAATCAGTATATGCTCTATGTTTATGGTTGCATCTCGATACATTTCTATTATATTATTGGATATCCCGAGATATCTCTGTGCATTGTTTATTATATCTCATCTCATTTTTGTCACAGAAATAATCCGGATCACTGGGAGTCATTCAAAATAGCCTATCTTAACATTCTATGGGAAGTAGGTCAATCTAACAAAACTTAGATCAGCTCTAAGGCTATAGAGAAATGGAATGAGGTAATGAAGAAAACAAAACTACAAGTTAACCCAAAACCACATTGATCCTTGTTACACTTACATGGAATAATACTCAACATTCAAAAAAACCATTTTTGACTGTGAATATAAGTCTCAAATCTGGTTGATGGCGAACACTACAATATATCCTATACTACAATCTTCTCAACACTGAATTACATGGATATATCCTATAGTAGAAAAACACATTTAAGAAGATGAAAAAAGAGAAATGAAGGCCGAGGATAGGCAAAGAAAACCCAGTCATGAACTTTGTTATCCAATTGAAGTATTTACATGAGAGTCTTTTTAGAACCGTAAATATATTACATAGTTTGTTCACCCCTCTGCAACTCTCTCTTAGTCCCTCAGACTGAATCCTCCCTCCTTTGGACCATCTCAGTCCTCCAATATATAGATTCATAATAACCAAAATCAGATCCAAAACAAATGGACCGAGAACCTCCCGAGGCCGAGTTTAGAAATGAGTTACACAAGTTATATGATCTGATAAGATTAGAAAATTGGATTCATGAGAGGGGGAGTAAATGGAAGTAGTAGAGAAAATATAATCCTTTTTAACCATATAATGCAAGTGTTATATCAATGTAGCATTATCATCCAATACTGATAAATATAATCCTTTTTAACCATATAATGCAAGTGTTATATCAATGTAGCATTATCATCCAATATTTGCAGAGTAAATAAACAATGAACAAATGAATAATCATACACATACACAGTACACCAATGTTTTTACATGGAAACCCAAAGTGGGAGAAAACCACAAAATGATTTTTCTAATATGTATTGAAGAATTACATTCATTGGAAGTAACAACTTCCTTTGTTTTCCAGCTGCAAATGGAAGGAGGCTCCAACCCCCTAGTTTCTCAGGCTACAACCTGAGGAAATCTCCAACTCCCTAATTCTCTGGCTACAACCAGAAGGAGGCTACAACCCCCTATGTTCTCTGGATACAACCGGAAGGTGGCTACAACCACCTGTCCTTTCCCCATACAACCACACTGATGCATAAGTAGAATTATGGAACCACTGCCACACTATCACTGTGAGATATATTGTTGTAAACCTGTACCAATAAACCTACACCAAACAAGCTGTACCAATAACCTAAACCATGTATCAACCATGCATCAACCTGTACCTCAACCTGTAATCAATATGTACCATAAACAAGTGCATCAACCATGCGCCAACCTGTGCCTCAACCTGCAAACCTTCGTTAACTTTAACAACAAGAGACTAGCATTTTCATCAAACTTTACTTTAGTCTCACATGACTAGTTTTGAATTAGTCAACAACCCAAACTTGAAATAATCATAACTATGTACCTGTAATGAATAAAGATTTGAAAATAGTACACAATTTTCTTTAGTGTGTTTTATTCAATTCCTCTAGGTGTCACTACTTGGAACCTCTTGGAAAATGAGTTATAGCAAAAATGGCATACCTTGTTGAATTCTGACTTATTCTAGAGAGCGAACTTGTAGAGTGTGCCTCGCACGAAATATTTGTTGTATGGATCTGAAAATTTTACATAGAATACTACAAAATGTAATCTAACCAAAACATTTGGTCTTACTGAATTTCAATCTGTTATGAAGAAGTTATGATGTTTTTACCCAAAACACATGTTTTAGACTAGTTTCAGAACTAGCCACAAACCCTATTTTCCACGGAGTGTAACTCCAAAACTACAATGACCCACAAGATGAAATTCATACCACAACTACTTGGATATGTTTTCTCAATGGCCTCCCAATTTCACGGTCTGAATCATTCTAGAAAACAATTTATTGCGAAAAATGGTGAGATGATTTGTAAATAACATACCTTAGAAAGCATCCTCAAAATAATTTATCCTCCCTTGAATTTCGGCCTTCTTTACTTCACCTTCCCTCTGAAATTCGGCTTAGATATCCTTTGGTTACCTCAGTCACCTATAGATATTCAATATGCTCAAGTGTGATTAAAATGAGAGAGCATTGCCTCTTATTTATACTCTCCAAGTAGCTTCCTTAGAAGCATCTTCTAGGCCACTTTGTCCACATAGTCACCTGTGTCCAACTTTGCCCAAATTTTCACTTGTCCATGTATCCAATATCCACTTGACCACTTAACCTATTTTCCTTATTTTAGGGTTAACCTTCTTATAACCACTTTCCATAATTAGAAAGTTCTACATTTACTTTATTATTTAAATAACCCTCCTTGACTTTGTCACTTCACTTTATTATTTAAATAATCCTCTTTGATTTTGTCACTTCACTTTATTATTTAAATAATATTCTTTGACTTTGTAACTTCACTTTATTATTTAAATAATCCTCTTTGACTTTGTCACTTCACTTTATTATTTAAATAATCCACTTTGACATTGTCACTTCACTTTATTATTTAAATAATTTCTTCTTTGCAAGAACTTTGACTTCTTTGACCTTTTAGGTTTCAAGCCAATCATATGAGGGTCCTTCAACTTTGTAAGGCCATAACTCTCAATTTGTGACGAGTTATGTGATGTTCCACATACCACAGAAAATGGCATGACATGTACTATCCATCTAAAATAGTCTTACCTGCAAATATATCAAA